>JARYGA010021363.1:0-2500 GCA_030545235.1 Helianthus tuberosus
GAGAAGCGCGAACGCTAAACGAGGGCAGAACAAGGATCCCCAAGGACCCATGCCGACATAAGGTTCCGTATCCAAGGTACCAAGCAATGCTCAATGGGCCACAACATCAACGCATGCACTAACGATGCGGTGCAAAGAGACAGCTTCATGGTTCATCTTATGCCATCAAGACGACACAAGACGAAAGCAACTTTGATCGATCTGGACAATTCCGTGACGTAGGTAGGCAACACAGGAAACCCACAATCTGCTTAGGCTATACAAGCCTAGGCAAACATCTGAAGAGGTAAGTCGGGTGGAAGTTGTTGCGCAAGCAAAGAGCCAACCACCCGTAACAAACCAAACACCACTCATGCACCTTTACGATGGATGTTTCCGAAAACCACCCGGCAAGTGGCACCCACCGTATGCCAAGAGGCACGGCAGGCAACCAAATGCACAAAACGATTCCCAAAACACACCGGGCGATGCGAAAGCTGACAGCTATAAAGGCTACAAATTGTTCACTTATTCCATGACTCCTACTCAGTTTTCGATAGCCATGATAATTGCGATCCAAAAGTCTTAATCAAGTTGGCATCGAGGATTGGGGTTCAATGACATATTATACACACTGACGAAGCTAAGCCGTCTGGTGAATGACATTGGGTTCCAGCTCTCAGCTTCCCACATAAATTATTGGATCCCAAGCATCATGACATCTGAACGTTTATCAGAGCCAAGCAAACAAGTGAACCATCAGTGCCAAAATAGCCCTCAGCAACCCATGTTGAGCAGTTCGTTGGGTCGATGATAGATATTGGGCGTGTCCCAAATCCACAGCAAGCAAGCAACACCCCTATAGGCAGATTCCACCCGCTTGAACTAGCAATTGCGGGCTGGCTGTGCTGCCGGAATGTTACCTTAAAGCAAGCATCCTTGTGCCATCATCTCGTCCAGACAATAATACCCAACATGGCTGACAAGCTCAACCGACTTTACCCATAGGCACGCTTGCCTGAATACCTATGGGGCCATGCAGGAACTACGTGGGTCGATGATACATATTGGGCGTGCCCAATTCCACAGCAAGCAAGCAAGCAACACCCCTATAGGCAGATTCCACCCGCTTGAACTAGCAATTGCAGGCTGGCTGTGCTGCCTGAACGTTACCTTAAAGCAAGCAAGCGTGTGCCATCATCTCATCCAAACAATAGTACCCAACATGGCTGACAAGCTCAACCGACCTTCCCCATAGGCACACTTGCCTAAATGCCTATGGGGGTGCCAAACTACCGAAGTGGGGCTCAGCATGCGTTTGACACCTCTTTCCTCTCCCTTGGGCACTCTTGGGGTAAAGACAACCGTCTCAACTAACTCACAATGCATGTGCTTGCCTTGGCCTTGGCTTGGCCTTGGCATGCCTTCCTAGCACATGCTTGTCCTTGGCATGCCATCCCAGCACACACCAAGGCATGCCATCCCAGCACATGCCTTGGCATGCCATCCCAGCACATGCCTCTCTACCCCAAGAGTACTACCACCCCCCTATATATACATTCTGCACAAAAAGTAAAGTGACAGGAACAGACATTAATTTTTTGAGAAATCATAATTTTTGAAGGCAAGCACGTGGTCAGCCACGCTTTCAGGTCGTCGTGCGGGAACAAGGGCAGCGTGCTGGGCAGCGTGCTAGGCAACATGCCATGATGTGGGGCGCTTCCAAGGCAGCATGGCTTGTTTACTAGGCAACATGCTGAAATGTGTGGGCATCGATCGATTAACTAGCAAACGTCGTTGTTGCTTGTAGGCATCGTGTGGGGCATTTACAAGGCACCGGGCTTGATTTATAGGCAACGGGGCTTGGGGAGACCGACGCCTTGCTTGTATAGGCTTTAAACCTCGTGTCTCGTGTGCTTCTATCTTGCCCTTGCTTGGGCACAGGGGTTGCTCAAGCCCCTGGTCTCCCCTATATATACATTTTGCACAAAAAGTAAAGTGACAGGAACAGACATTAATTTTTCGAGGAATCATAATTTTCAAGGTTTGCTGGGCGTCGAGGCAACGTGGGCAGGCAACGTGAGGGGGGAGGGGCGCTTGGTGGGGGGGGAGGGAGGGGAGAGGGGCGCTTGTTCTCGGTCATCGTTGGGGCATTTGGGCTGTTATGCGCGCGCCACCAGCCTCCTTTGGCTTGGGCGCTCACCTAGCTTGCCCGGGCATGGGCTGCTCAACACCCACCCCTCCCCTATATATACATTTTGCACAAAAAGCTAAGTGACAGGAACAGACATTAAATTTTTGAGGAATCATAATTTTTCAAAACCCCATCAAACGACGTCGGATTGGCATGAAATTTTGTGTGAGACCTCGGTAACGTGTTTTAAGGGGTTTGGATGAAAAAAATTCAGTTTTCGGGTCCCGAGGGCCCGTTGGCCCGGCTCGGTCGGCCCGTGACGCTTGTTTGGCGTGGATTGTCCGTAACCCCATGAAAGAACGTCGGATCGTCCCGAAACTTTACGTG
>JARYGA010021363.1:92500-95000 GCA_030545235.1 Helianthus tuberosus
GTCGATGATACATATTGGGCGTGCCCAATTCCACAGCAAGCAAGCAAGCAACACCCCTATAGGCAGATTCCACCCGCTTGAACTAGCAATTGCAGGCTGGCTGTGCTGCCTGAACGTTACCTTAAAGCAAGCATGCGTGTGCCATCATCTCATCCAAACAATAGTACCCAACATGGCTGACAAGCTCAACCGACCTTCCCCATAGGCACACTTTCCTAAATGCCTATGGGGGTGCCAAACTACCGAAGTGGGGCTCAGCATGCGTTTGACACCTCTTTCCTCTCCCTTGGGCACTCTTGGGGTAAAGACAACCGTCTCAACTAACTCACAATGCATGTGCTTGCCTTGGCCTTGGCTTGGCCTTGGCATGCCTTCCTAGCACATGCTTGTCCTTGGCATGCCATCCCAGCACACACCAAGGCATGCCATCCCAGCACATGCCTTGGCATGCCATCCCAGCACATGCCTCTCTACCCCAAGAGTACTACCACCCCCCTATATATACATTCTGCACAAAAAGTAAAGTGACAGGAACAGACATTAATTTTTTGAGAAATCATAATTTTTGAAGGCAAGCACGTGGTCAGCCACGCTTTCAGGTCGTCGTGCGGGAACAAGGGCAGCGTGCTGGGCAGCGTGCTAGGCAACATGCCATGATGTGGGGCGCTTCCAAGGCAGCATGGCTTGTTTACTAGGCAACATGCTGAAATGTGTGGGCATCGATCGATTAACTAGCAAACGTCGTTGTTGCTTGTAGGCATCGTGTGGGGCATTTACAAGGCACCGGGCTTGATTTATAGGCAACGGGGCTTGGGGAGACCGACGCCTTGCTTGTATAGGCTTTAAACCTCGTGTCTCGTGTGCTTCTATCTTGCCCTTGCTTGGGCACAGGGGTTGCTCAAGCCCCTGGTCTCCCCTATATATACATTTTGCACAAAAAGTAAAGTGACAGGAACAGACATTAATTTTTCGAGGAATCATAATTTTCGAGGTTTGCTGGGCGTCGAGGCAATGTGGGCAGGCAACGTGAGGGGGGAGGGGCGCTTGGTGGGGGGGAGGGAGGGGAGAGGGGCGCTTGTTCTCGGTCATCGTTGGGGCATTTGGGCTGTTATGCGCGCGCCACCAGCCTCCTTTGGCTTGGGCGCTCACCTAGCTTGCCCGGGCATGGGCTGCTCAACACCCACCCCTCCCCTATATATACATTTTGCACAAAAAGCTAAGTGACAGGAACAGACATTAAATTTTTGAGGAATCATAATTTTTCAAAACCCCATCAAACGACGTCGGATTGGCATGAAATTTTGTGTGAGACCTCGGTAACGTGTTTTAAGGGGTTTGGATGAAAAAAATTCAGTTTTCGGGTCCCGAGGGCCCGTTGGCCCGGCTCGGTCGGCCCGTGACGCTTGTTTGGCGTGGATTGTCCGTAACCCCATGAAAGAACGTCGGATCGTCCCGAAACTTTACGTGGCTGTTGTAGGGCCCAAGTAGGGTCGTTTCGGGTCACGGGCCGGTTTGGTCGGGTCAAAACGTTGACTGGGCTCGGGTCGGGACCGAGCGCCCGTGTGGTTCAACCATAACCGTATCAAACGAGGTCGGAACGGCACCAAACTTCATGTGAGCCATCGGGACAAGTTGACGGTGGTCTTGGGAAAGAATAATCTGGATTCAGGCCCACGGGCCTGCGGGCCCGGTACGTTCGTTTTCTCGGGACTCTTCGTAACACCACCAAACGACGTCGTATAGCCACGAAAGCTGACACGGTTGTTCACGGGCATTCTTATGGTGGTATCGGGTCACGGCTTCACGTCTCGGGTCATCGTGTTGACCGGGCCATGTTCGGGCCCGATTTGTCGTTGGGCCTTGGTTCGGGCCCGTTGTGCTCGGATCGACACCAAACTTTGTACAGGTTGTTCACGGGCCATTCTTACGTGGTTTGTGAACACGAGTTCACGTTCTCGGGTCAGGTCTTCATTTGGGCCTTGTTCGGGCCCGATGTGTCGTTGGGCCTTGGATCGGGCCCGTTGTACGTCGGATCGCCACGAAAGTTGACACCGTTGCTCGCGGACATTTTTATGGTGGTGTCGGGCCACGGCTTCACGTTTCGGGTCAACGTGTTGAACGGGCCTTGTTCGGGCCTGATGTCGTTGGGCCTTGGGTCGGGCCCGTTATGCTCGGATCGACACCAAACTTTGTACAGGTTGTTCACGGGACATTCTTACGTGGTTTGCGATCACGACTTCACGTTCTAGGGTCTGTTTTTTTTATTGGGCCTTGTTCGGGCCCGATGTATCGTTGGGCCTTGGATCGTCCCAGTTGTACTCGTTTCGACACCAAATTTGACGTGGTTGTTCACGGTCGTTGTAGGCTGGTCTAAGGTCGTGCCATGACGTTTGGGCCCGATGTGTTGAACGGAGACCTTGATCGGGCCCGTTGTGTGGTTGGGCCTTGGATCGGGCACGTTATAATCGTATCGACACCAAACTTTATACAGGCGTTCTTA
>JARYGA010021363.1:102500-105000 GCA_030545235.1 Helianthus tuberosus
AGCAATTGCGGGCTGGCTGTGCTGCCGGAATGTTACCTTAAAGCAAGCATCCTTGTGCCATCATCTCGTCCAGACAATAATACCCAACATGGCTGACAAGCTCAACCGACTTTACCCATAGGCACGCTTGCCTGAATACCTATGGGGCCATGCAGGAACTACGTGGGTCGATGATACATATTGGGCGTGCCCAATTCCACAGCAAGCAAGCAAGCAACACCCCTATAGGCAGATTCCACCCGCTTGAACTAGCAATTGCAGGCTGGCTGTGCTGCCTGAACGTTACCTTAAAGCAAGCATGCGTGTGCCATCATCTCATCCAAACAATAGTACCCAACATGGCTGACAAGCTCAACCGACCTTCCCCATAGGCACACTTGCCTAAATGCCTATGGGGGTGCCAAACTACCGAAGTGGGGCTCAGCATGCGTTTGACACCTCTTTCCTCTCCCTTGGGCACTCTTGGGGTAAAGACAACCGTCTCAACTAACTCACAATGCATGTGCTTGCCTTGGCCTTGGCTTGGCCTTGGCATGCCTTCCTAGCACATGCTTGTCCTTGGCATGCCATCCCAGCACACACCAAGGCATGCCATCCCAGCACATGCCTTGGCATGCCATCCCAGCACATGCCTCTCTACCCCAAGAGTACTACCACCCCCCTATATATACATTCTGCACAAAAAGTAAAGTGACAGGAACAGACATTAATTTTTTGAGAAATCATAATTTTTGAAGGCAAGCACGTGGTCAGCCACGCTTTCAGGTCGTCGTGCGGGAACAAGGGCAGCGTGCTGGGCAGCGTGCTAGGCAACATGCCATGATGTGGGGCGCTTCCAAGGCAGCATGGCTTGTTTACTAGGCAACATGCTGAAATGTGTGGGCATCGATCGATTAACTAGCAAACGTCGTTGTTGCTTGTAGGCATCGTGTGGGGCATTTACAAGGCACCGGGCTTGATTTATAGGCAACGGGGCTTGGGGAGACCGACGCCTTGCTTGTATAGGCTTTAAACCTCGTGTCTCGTGTGCTTCTATCTTGCCCTTGCTTGGGCACAGGGGTTGCTCAAGCCCCTGGTCTCCCCTATATATACATTTTGCACAAAAAGTAAAGTGACAGGAACAGACATTAATTTTTGGAGGAATCATAATTTTCGAGGTTTGCTGGGCGTCGAGGCAACGTGGGCAGGCAACGTGAGGGGGGAGGGGCGCTTGGTGGGGGGGGAGGGAGGGGAGAGGGGCGCTTGTTCTCGGTCATCGTTGGGGCATTTGGGCTGTTATGCGCGCGCCACCAGCCTCCTTTGGCTTGGGCGCTCACCTAGCTTGCCCGGGCATGGGCTGCTCAACACCCACCCCTCCCCTATATATACATTTTGCACAAAAAGCTAAGTGACAGGAACAGACATTAAATTTTTGAGGAATCATAACTTTTCAAAACCCCATCAAACGACGTCGGATTGGCATGAAATTTTGTGTGAGACCTCGGTAACGTGTTTTAAGGGGTTTGGATGAAAAAAATTCAGTTTTCGGGTCCCGAGGGCCCGTTGGCCCGGCTCGGTCGGCCCGTGACGCTTGTTTGGCGTGGATTGTCCGTAACCCCATGAAAGAACGTCGGATCGTCCCGAAACTTTACGTGGCTGTTGTAGGGCCCAAGTAGGGTCGTTTCGGGTCACGGGCCGGTTTGGTCGGGTCAAAACGTTGACTGGGCTCGGGTCGGGACCGAGCGCCCGTGTGGTTCAACCATAACCGTATCAAACGAGGTCGGAACGGCACCAAACTTCATGTGAGCCATCGGGACAAGTTGACGGTGGTCTTGGGAAAGAATAATCTGGATTCGGGCCCACGGGCCTGCGGGCCCGGTACGTTCGTTTTCTCAGGATTCTTCGTAACACCACCAAACGACGTCGTATAGCCACGAAAGCTGACACGGTTGTTCACGGGCATTCTTATGGTGGTATCGGGTCACGGCTTCACGTCTCGGGTCATCGTGTTGACCGGGCCATGTTCGGGCCCGATTTGTCGTTGGGCCTTGGTTCGGGCCCGTTGTGCTCGGATCGACACCAAACTTTGTACAGGTTGTTCACGGGCCATTCTTACGTGGTTTGTGAACACGAGTTCACGTTCTCGGGTCAGGTCTTCATTTGGGCCTTGTTCGGGCCCGATGTGTCGTTGGGCCTTGGATCGGGCCCGTTGTACGTCGGATCGCCACGAAAGTTGACACCGTTGCTCGCGGACATTTTTATGGTGGTGTCGGGCCACGGCTTCACGTTTCAGGTCAACGTGTTGAACGGGCCTTGTTCGGGCCTGATGTCGTTGGGCCTTGGGTCGGGCCCGTTATGCTCGGATCGACACCAAACTTTGTACAGGTTGTTCACGGGACATTCTTACGTGGTTTGCGATCACGACTTCACGTTCTAGGGTCTGTTTTTTTTATTGGGCCTTGTTCGGGCCCGATGTATCGTTGGGCCTTGGATCGTCCCAGTTGTACTCGTTTCGACACCA
>JARYGA010021363.1:112500-115000 GCA_030545235.1 Helianthus tuberosus
ATCTGAACGTTTATCAGAGCCAAGCAAACAAGTGAACCATCAGTGCCAAAATAGCCCTCAGCAACCCATGTTGAGCAGTTCGTTGGGTCGATGATAGATATTGGGCGTGTCCCAAATCCACAGCAAGCAAGCAACACCCCTATAGGCAGATTCCACCCGCTTGAACTAGCAATTGCGGGCTGGCTGTGCTGCCGGAATGTTACCTTAAAGCAAGCATCCTTGTGCCATCATCTCGTCCAGACAATAATACCCAACATGGCTGACAAGCTCAACCGACTTTACCCATAGGCACGCTTGCCTGAATACCTATGGGGCCATGCAGGAACTACGTGGGTCGATGATACATATTGGGCGTGCCCAATTCCACAGCAAGCAAGCAAGCAACACCCCTATAGGCAGATTCCACCCGCTTGAACTAGCAATTGCAGGCTGGCTGTGCTGCCTGAACGTTACCTTAAAGCAAGCATGCGTGTGCCATCATCTCATCCAAACAATAGTACCCAACATGGCTGACAAGCTCAACCGACCTTCCCCATAGGCACACTTGCCTAAATGCCTATGGGGGTGCCAAACTACCGAAGTGGGGCTCAGCATGCGTTTGACACCTCTTTCCTCTCCCTTGGGCACTCTTGGGGTAAAGACAACCGTCTCAACTAACTCACAATGCATGTGCTTGCCTTGGCCTTGGCTTGGCCTTGGCATGCCTTCCTAGCACATGCTTGTCCTTGGCATGCCATCCCAGCACACACCAAGGCATGCCATCCCAGCACATGCCTTGGCATGCCATCCCAGCACATGCCTCTCTACCCCAAGAGTACTACCACCCCCCTATATATACATTCTGCACAAAAAGTAAAGTGACAGGAACAGACATTAATTTTTTGAGAAATCATAATTTTTGAAGGCAAGCACGTGGTCAGCCACGCTTTCAGGTCGTCATGCGGGAACAAGGGCAGCGTGCTGGGCAGCGTGCTGGGCAGCGTGCTAGGCAACATGCCATGATGTGGGGCGCTTCCAAGGCAGCATGGCTTGTTTACTAGGCAACATGCTGAAATGTGTGGGCATCGATCGATTAACTAGCAAACGTCGTTGTTGCTTGTAGGCATCGTGTGGGGCATTTACAAGGCACCGGGCTTGATTTATAGGCAACGGGGCTTGGGGAGACCGACGCCTTGCTTGTATAGGCTTTAAACCTCGTGTCTCGTGTGCTTCTATCTTGCCCTTGCTTGGGCACAGGGGTTGCTCAAGCCCCTGGTCTCCCCTATATATACATTTTGCACAAAAAGTAAAGTGACAGGAACAGACATTAATTTTTGGAGGAATCATAATTTTCGAGGTTTGCTGGGCGTCGAGGCAACGTGGGCAGGCAACGTGAGGGGGGAGGGGCGCTTGGTGGGGGGGAGGGAGGGGAGAGGGGCGCTTGTTCTCGGTCATCGTTGGGGCATTTGGGCTGTTATGCGCGCGCCACCAGCCTCCTTTGGCTTGGGCGCTCACCTAGCTTGCCCGGGCATGGGCTGCTCAACACCCACCCCTCCCCTATATATACATTTTGCACAAAAAGCTAAGTGACAGGAACAGACATTAAATTTTTGAGGAATCATAACTTTTCAAAACCCCATCAAACGACGTCGGATTGGCATGAAATTTTGTGTGAGACCTCGGTAACGTGTTTTAAGGGGTTTGGATGAAAAAAATTCAGTTTTCGGGTCCCGAGGGCCCGTTGGCCCGGCTCGGTCGGCCCGTGACGCTTGTTTGGCGTGGATTGTCCGTAACCCCATGAAAGAACGTCGGATCGTCCCGAAACTTTACGTGGCTGTTGTAGGGCCCAAGTAGGGTCGTTTCGGGTCACGGGCCGGTTTGGTCGGGTCAAAACGTTGACTGGGCTCGGGTCGGGACCGAGCGCCCGTGTGGTTCAACCATAACCGTATCAAACGAGGTCGGAACGGCACCAAACTTCATGTGAGCCATCGGGACAAGTTGACGGTGGTCTTGGGAAAGAATAATCTGGATTCGGGCCCACGGGCCTGCGGGCCCGGTACGTTCGTTTTCTCAGGATTCTTCGTAACACCACCAAACGACGTCGTATAGCCACGAAAGCTGACACGGTTGTTCACGGGCATTCTTATGGTGGTATCGGGTCACGGCTTCACGTCTCGGGTCATCGTGTTGACCGGGCCATGTTCGGGCCCGATTTGTCGTTGGGCCTTGGTTCGGGCCCGTTGTGCTCGGATCGACACCAAACTTTGTACAGGTTGTTCACGGGCCATTCTTACGTGGTTTGTGAACACGAGTTCACGTTCTCGGGTCAGGTCTTCATTTGGGCCTTGTTCGGGCCCGATGTGTCGTTGGGCCTTGGATCGGGCCCGTTGTACGTCGGATCGCCACGAAAGTTGACACCGTTGCTCGCGGACATTTTTATGGTGGTGTCGGGCCACGGCTTCACGTTTCGGGTCAACGTGTTGAACGGGCCTTGTTCGGGCCTGATGTCGTTGGGCCTTGG
>JARYGA010021363.1:200000-202596 GCA_030545235.1 Helianthus tuberosus
CCATGATGTGGGGCGCTTCCAAGGCAGCATGGCTTGTTTACTAGGCAACATGCTGAAATGTGTGGGCATCGATCGATTAACTAGCAAACGTCGTTGTTGCTTGTAGGCATCGTGTGGGGCATTTACAAGGCACCGGGCTTGATTTATAGGCAACGGGGCTTGGGGAGACCGACGCCTTGCTTGTATAGGCTTTAAACCTCGTGTCTCGTGTGCTTCTGTCTTGCCCTTGCTTGGGCACAGGGGTTGCTCAAGCCCCTGGTCTCCCCTATATATACATTTTGCACAAAAAGTAAAGTGACAGGAACAGACATTAATTTTTCGAGGAATCATAATTTTCGAGGTTTGCTGGGCGTCGAGGCAACGTGGGCAGGCAACGTGAGGGGGGAGGGGCGCTTGGTGGGGGGGAGGGAGGGGAGAGGGGCGCTTGTTCTCGGTCATCGTTGGGGCATTTGGGCTGTTATGCGCGCGCCACCAGCCTCCTTTGGCTTGGGCGCTCACCTAGCTTGCCCGGGCATGGGCTGCTCAACACCCACCCCTCCCCTATATATACATTTTGCACAAAAAGCTAAGTGACAGGAACAGACATTAAATTTTTGAGGAATCATAATTTTTCAAAACCCCATCAAACGACGTCGGATTGGCATGAAATTTTGTGTGAGACCTCGGTAACGTGTTTTAAGGGGTTTGGATGAAAAAAATTCAGTTTTCGGGTCCCGAGGGCCCGTTGGCCCGGCTCGGTCGGCCCGTGACGCTTGTTTGGCGTGGATTGTCCGTAACCCCATGAAAGAACGTCGGATCGTCCCGAAACTTTACGTGGCTGTTGTAGGGCCCAAGTAGGGTCGTTTCGGGTCACGGGCCGGTTTGGTCGGGTCAAAACGTTGACTGGGCTCGGGTCGGGACCGAGCGCCCGTGTGGTTCAACCATAACCGTATCAAACGAGGTCGGAACGGCACCAAACTTCATGTGAGCCATCGGGACAAGTTGACGGTGGTCTTGGGAAAGAATAATCTGGATTCGGGCCCACGGGCCTGCGGGCCCGGTACGTTCGTTTTCTCGGGATTCTTCGTAACACCACCAAACGACGTCGTATAGCCACGAAAGCTGACACGGTTGTTCACGGGCATTCTTATGGTGGTATCGGGTCACGGCTTCACGTCTCGGGTCATCGTGTTGACCGGGCCATGTTCGGGCCTGATTTGTCGTTGGGCCTTGGTTCGGGCCCGTTGTGCTCGGATCGACACCAAACTTTGTACAGGTTGTTCACGGGCCATTCTTACGTGGTTTGTGAACACGAGTTCACGTTCTCGGGTCAGGTCTTCATTTGGGCCTTGTTCGGGCCCGATGTGTCGTTGGGCCTTGGATCGGGCCCGTTGTACGTCGGATCGCCACGAAAGTTGACACCGTTGCTCGCGGACATTTTTATGGTGGTGTCGGGCCACGGCTTCACGTTTCGGGTCAACGTGTTGAACGGGCCTTGTTCGGGCCTGATGTCGTTGGGCCTTGGGTCGGGCCCGTTATGCTCGGATCGACACCAAACTTTGTACAGGTTGTTCACGGGACATTCTTACGTGGTTTGCGATCACGACTTCACGTTCTAGGGTCTGTTTTTTTTATTGGGCCTTGTTCGGGCCCGATGTATCGTTGGGCCTTGGATCGTCCCAGTTGTACTCGTTTCGACACCAAATTTGACGTGGTTGTTCACGGTCGTTGTAGGCTGGTCTAAGGTCGTGCCATGACGTTTGGGCCCGATGTGTTGAACGGAGACCTTGATCGGGCCCGTTGTGTGGTTGGGCCTTGGATCGGGCACGTTATAATCGTATCGACACCAAACTTTATACAGGCGTTCTTATGGTGGTATCGGGTCACGACTTCATGTTCTCGGGTTAGGTCTTCGTTGGGCCTTGTTCGGGCCCGATGTGTCGTTGGGCCTGTTCGGGCCCGTTGTGCTTGGATCGCCACGAATAAGTCACATGGATCCTGGTCGTTATTCCCGGTGGCCAGACATCTTGGACCTGTTGCCGGGTAACGTGTTGGAACGACGTGTGGCGTGTGTCAGGCCATTGGCATGTTAACAAGGCATCGTGCCTAGCTCACCAGTCATCGTCGCCCGTTCACTACGATAACCTCCTGTGGGCATGACGCTTGACCTGTTAACAATGCACGGTGGCACTGCATGGCTGGAACGATGTCGGTATTCGGCAAGGCACTGTGCCTGCTCACAAGGCATCGTGGTCAGTTTACACATCTAGCCTCTTTTTGTGTTTTTGCTAGCCACCCATGCGAGGACCCCGGGGTTTATGGATCCCCTAATCCCCCTATATATACATTCTGAGTAAAAGGCAAAGTGTCAGGAACAGACATTACGTTTTTCAATGGATCATAATCTGCCATACCCTTGTGAAAGCGGTTCTAGCCAACACTTGTAAAATTTCGAACACTTGTGAAATTTTCCAACACTCGTAGAATTATTCAACACTTGTGATATTTTCACAAGTGTGCTAGCACAGCCTCTCGGAGGAAACCCTTAGGAACTTTTTTGGGTTGGGGTCTTGGGTGGGGAGGGACGAATCTGAGCGACGCAGGGCTGAATCTCAGT
>JARYGA010021364.1:0-45631 GCA_030545235.1 Helianthus tuberosus
GACAGTAGTACATTGTAGGTTGTCGTGCACACTAATAGCAACTTGAGTTTCGTCGGATTGAAGAACGCAAAACCGTGAGTTCATGTCCCCCTTTTCTCTTAACTGATTTCGGATTTATAACTCTCGGGGGTGGAATACATGTTGCATACGTTTAAATGGTATGAATTGGCTATGAAATGAATTATAGATCATGTGAGCATAGATTGAAATTGAAATGCCATTAACTCTTAATTAAGGACGAAGGTTAGATCTAACGGGTACGGCCGAACCCCACTCATGGTACTTATGTGACCACTTGAGTGCTTCTGTGTCCCAGTCGAGGTAAATCGACAATGGTCAAGGTAAATTGACATGTTCGAGGTGAATCGACAATAGTCAAGGTAAATTGACATAGTCAAGGTAAATTGACATAGTCGAAGGGGAATTCGACATAGTCGAGGGAATCGACGAGGGTATAAGCCTACTCATTTCGAGTGCTCCCTATGTCTTCACATGTTTTAATGTCCTTGCAAAACTTTAATTTGATTTGTTCATAAAAGCTTTTCATACCTGTTTTCGAAGCAGTTTCTCAAAGGTTTACAAGATTTTCAGTACTTATACAAAACGCATGAACTCGCTCAACTTTTGTTGATGTTTTCCAAAATTACATGTATTTCAAGTAACAAGTTGGATCTTGGGCGCGGGTGTTGTTTCTAGAAGTAGATTCCAAGTTTAGATGTCATCCACTTTTGTTGATCTGTAACTTAGTCGAAGGTTGTGCTGTTGAAACTTAAATAAATGGTGTTTGTAATACTTTAAACTTAATGAATGGATGAACATCGTTTCGATCATATAGTTGTTTATTATAATTGAATGCAATGGTATTAAACAAGTCACACATCATACGCTTTCGCAAAAGTCAGGGTGTGACGGTTTGGTATCAGAGCTTCGATTGTAGTGAACTAGGATTCCTTCTTGAGTCTAGACTACAATCACTAGGACTCTCTCACGAAAACATTTTACAAAAAGGTTTTTCATTGCATTCACGTAAGCGTCAAGATCCATGAGTCAAACATTTTTCAAAAGAAGAGATAAGGCAAGGACATTAGTAGGGAGGAGAATACCCCGAATTAAGGTGCCAAGTAAGGCATAGTCTACGTGGGGTAGACTTGCCAAAGACAAAATGACCCCCTCCGAAAGGATAAACGACAGTTATATGTGATATGATGCATCTATCTGCCTGTTTATGCTAAGAAACATATTTATTTATTGATATATATATATATATACTCACGTATAAGTGTACGGAATAATTATTGACGTGAACAAGATACCTTCGACTACGAATCCCATTATTGTTCTTGACTCGCACGATGAGACTATCGACCTCGCGTTTATTGCAAAGCTCATGGCTGGAGTGACTACCAAACGAGATCCTGAGCTGGTTCCGTAGAAGATGGCTGCTCTTCCCTCTCGAATGCGAAGACTGCGGTAGTGACGGCGAGGCGGAGGAGGCAACCTTGGACAACACCTTTATCAGCGGGACGAGGTCCCTGTGGTTTTTGCGAAACAAGATCGGAGACGCTCTTGTCCAGACTAGGAAGATGAAGTATTCATCTTAAAGGTGCCCCTCCAGCCACTAGGAATTCTCCTTATTCCTATTACGTTTAATCATCGTGCCTATTCGCACGTAACGATAACGAATGTTAGTGCGTGGACCACCGCAATGGTCCTTTCCATGTCAGAGGTATAAAGACAATAGTGTCCCTTATTTGGTTGATCATCTGCTTGGACGAGGGAAAGTTGGGTTGACCATGCAAGACAATTTATTATTACGAGGGCCCACGTAATAATGACTTGTAGTGCACGGAAATCCTGGTGGACCCTGCGGGTCAGGCTAGTGATCACCATCCATCCAAAAATTTCTAATTATTCACATCTTCATCCAGTAGAACAATACCTAGACCGTTTCCTTAGCACTTTACAAAGTTGTCTTTGCCTACTTCGTGTCTGACACTTCTACCCGTATACGAGGCGTTTGGGGACCGATGTCTAAGCAAGTGAAGATGGCTAACCCGGGGAAAAGATTCAGTAACGTTGCGCTCTCTATCACCCCTATATGTACAACCCCTATCTCTTGGGAAGTATACCCGTCTTGTGAAGCTAAAGACCTAAGAAAACCAATGTGGAAGGAAAATAACTACTACTTTCATATTATGACACTTGTATGACCGAGGTGATGTAACCTCGAGTTCATTTTGTTTTCCCTGATACAAACAATAAGTCAAGTTGTCAAACATATATGAAAGCTCAGTGGTTGTTTTCTTGCTTATACATTGTTGATTATGTATGCACGTGATATTGGGTGAGTACATATTTGCTTGTGGTAATATGTACCTCATAGACAATCATGGAATGTTGTCTAACCTACCCCCTACCTTTTGACAGACGGAAATGCCGCCCAGATGTGACACGGACACCATTACATTAACTTTGGCCGAATACAATGAGCGTGTCTCTCAAGTTATAGCGCAGTATGAAGCCCACCGCTCCGAACGCAGCGGTGGCACTTCTGGAAGTAACCCTCCAACTGGCTGCACTTATAAATAGTTCCTGGACTGCAAGACATTGAATTTTGATGGCACAGGAGGCGCCGTTGCATTTGTCCGATGGGCAGAAAAGACTGACTCCGTTCTGAGAATGAGTAACTGTTTGCCCCAGCGGAGTGTCACCTTTATCTCAGGGTTGTTTTTGGATGGCGCACTCTCCTGGTGGAACCTTCAGGTTTAGACCCTTGGTGAAGCCACTGCTTATGCACTGAGCTGGGACGAGCTCAAGGAATTGATGGAGAAGAAATAGTGTTCAAGGGCCGAAATCCAGAAGCTTGAGACTGAGTTCTGGAATTTGAAAATGGACGGGCCGAAGATTGCTGTGTACGTCCAACGATTTCACGACTTGTCTAGGGTTGTTCCCTACTTAGTCAAACCGGAATTCAAGAGGATTGAGCGATTCATTTATGGACTTGCACCTTAATTCCTGAGCATGGTTACTGCCTGTAAGACTCGACTTAAAATAACTAGTTTAGTGATGCAAAAACTTGCATTTAGTACAAAATTTACGAGTTTACAAAAAGTTTCATGATTTTAAGACCTTACAAGGTCATAATATTCAAGTCATCATGCTACTAGTTAACTTAAAAAAAACATAATTTCAGTGTTTACATATTACTAAAACAAAATAAACAAAATGCGGAAGCTTCATTTGGTGCGTTCGGTTCTTGGTATTTGCTTGATCGCCATCCGGGCTAGGTCCATCTTCACCTACGGTCAAAACCATGAAAATAATTAGTTTTGACACTTTAGAAATCAAGTATATACAAGTTCCAGGTTCAAATGTATCAAAAACAAACAAAATTCAACATCTGGGACGGTCGGGCCGCGCGACGGACTTCAGGGTGGCCGTCACGTGACGCCAGCACCGTCGCGTCGTGCGACGATTATTTGTTCTCCCCGTGGCGCGGCGCTAGCATGCTATTTCGACAGAAAGTTGTTGTTTGGAGCTGCTAATTTCGCCCAGCACCACTTATCTCGATTCCAAACTTTAAATTGGCATAACTTTTGACTCGGGCGTCCGTTTTAGTCGATTCTTTTTCCTACGTGACCGTAATTTAATTACGGACGCGTTTATTAACACGTTTTACATAAAATATCATTTCAAAAATAGTTATCCTTTAATTTGTCTCTTGTTTATTTGACCCATTTGTTTACAAGTTTCATGACATGTATTGTTGTCATCACAAACCTTAGGCCAATGCACTCGTTTCTACGTTTACCAAACATGAGCTTTTGCTCCCCTCCCGAGGGTTGCTTATGCAACAATCACCATGCTTATTTCCAAGAATTTAACCATGCCTTTCGAAATCATTTGACAAGCGAATGTTCTGAACTATAAACCCTTTACAAGGGCTCATGCTTTTGCAACGAATTAGCGTATCCGTGACACGGCCTACGCTTGATTTATATATATATATATAACCAATCACAAGAGATGGTTATTAATTTCTATGTTTGTAACTTAACTTGTTTTGACCCGTTTGGATGCCGAATGGGTGTCACCATTACTAGACACATCCAAACTCTATTTCTAGCACATGTTTTGACCCGTTTTGCTTGTCTATGGCACTTTGTCACTCCCGTGACTTAACGGGTTTTCCTTGTTTACCAAATTTCAATATAACAAAGTAAGACTAACAATTAAACATAATGTAGCGAAACTATAAGTCGCGTACCTTTAGTGCACACCTTTCAAACGCGTATCCCCTCCGGCGTGTCCGCTTGATGATCCGGATTCCTTGCCTAAAGAGTTTAATTCAAAATAAATTTAGAACTCTTTCATACGCCCTAACGCATAATTCTCTATAATAATCGAATCTGCGTTTTCACCCAACTTTTTACATTTTAATCCTCACTTAGGCGTTTTATCAAACACCTAGCGGGTCAGATTTTTACATAATCATAACCAAGTTCATGACTTGTAATTTTCATCTAAACCAACTTGAATTAGCATATTTACACATGTTTTAACTTCTATATTTCAGAATTTACCTCTTGGAACTCAGATTCCACTAAGAATCACAATCCTAGTGTTCATCAAGTTTCTACAAACTTATTAGTCACCTACATTAGTGATTATAAACCTTACAAGTCTCATGCAAGATTTTGATAAGAAATCATCTAGGGTTTATCCCTAGACACCATATTACTTCTAATTTCACCCATGCAGGACATAATCAAGCTTAATTTCAGTTCTTCACAATTAACCTAGAATTTGAGATGAATCAAAACATCAAGATTTTACATACCTTATGATCCCTTCAACTAGTTGATCATTAATTTGTGCTTGAAAATCGATTTGGACTTGATTATGACCTTCAATTGATCAATTTTGTGGAAGCTAGGGTTTGGTGATGAGCTTATGTCTCCCCCTACGTTTCTTGGTCGACCAGACACACCTCTTGTGTGTGTTTGGTATGTTTTAATTTGTTTTAATTGAATTTAGTTTCAAGTTATACAACATAGGTCCCTCCACTTTTATTTAGTTTATATTTTGGCAATTTAAATTCGTTCATGCTTTAAAACATGTCAACTAACTAACTGGGTTGTTTATTTCCTAGTTAGCTCATTCTCGTTTATTTGTACTTTATAAATTTCTAATATAAGGTTTTATAATTTTTGGGGTGTTACAAGTCCACCCCCTTAAAAGGGGTTTCGTCCCCGAAACCTGAATACGTACCGAAAAGCGTAGGATAGAGGCGTCTCATCTCTTCCTCGGACTCCCATGTGGTATCCGAACCCTTCCGGTGTTCCCATTTGACTTTTACTTGATTTATTTCTTTATTCCTTAAGATTTTTACTTTGCGATCCATATTCGCTATGGGCTTCACCACATAGTTAAGTCTATCATCCACCTCGATGTCGTCGTAGTGGATATAGGTTGTTTCATCCGCTAAACATTTCCGAAGATGTGACACATGAAATGTGCTATGAATTCCGCTTAATTCCTCCGATAATTCAAGGCGGTATGCTACCTTCCCTACTCGTTCGACAATTGTAAACGGTCCAATAAATCTTGGGCTTAATTTTCCTCTCTTTTTAAATCGGATAACCCCCTTCCATGGGGATACCTTAAGCATGACCTTGTCGCCAACCTAAAACTTGATCGGTCTTCGCCTTTTGTCCGCATACGACTTTTGTCTATCTTGTGCCGCTTTCAAGTGTGCCCGAACCACCTCAATCTTTTCATTAGTGGCTCGAACTATATCTTTGTGAGCGAGTTCACGTGGACCCACTTCACCCCAACACACCGGGGTCCGGCACTTCCTACCGTAAAGCATTTCATACGGTGCCATCCCGATACTAGCATGGTAGCTGTTGTTATATGAAAATTCGACTAATGGTAGATAAACATCCCAACTACCCCCGAAGTCAATAATACATGCCCGTAGCATATCTTCCAACGTTTGTATTGTTCTTTCACTATGTCCATCCTTCTGAGGATGGTATGCAGTGCTGATGAACAATTTGGTTCCCTTTTGCTCTTGGAAATCTCGCCAGAAATTTGAAGCGAACCGGGTATCCCTATCGGACACGATGGATACCGGTACTCCATGGTGTGCCACTATCTCATTAGTGTAAACTTCAGACATCTTCTCGGATGTATAGGTTTCACGTATTGGAATAAAGTGAGCACTCTTTGTCAATCTATCAACAACTACCCATATTGCATCAAATCCGCGGTTCGTCTCCGGTAGTTTGGTTAACAGGTCCATTGTAATATATTCCCATTTCCAAACCGGAATTTCCAACGGTTGGAGCTTACCGTATGGTTTTTGGTGTTCCGCCTTGACTTGTAGGCATGTCAGGCACTTCTCCTCGTATTTCACTACATCTCTTTTCATTCCGGGCTACCAATAGTTTTGTTTCAAGTCGTTATACATCTTGGTCGCTCCCGGATGGATGAAATAACGGGATTTGTGAGCTTCATCTAGTAGAAGCTTTTTAACTCCACATGTGTTAGGATCCCAGATTATGCTGAAACGTGTTTTCAAACCGTGATTGCCTTCTTCAAGATCTTTAAATTGGCTGACAATTCTTTCCTTTTTCTAGTTTTCTACCTTCACTGCTTCAACTTGTGCTTCTCGGATTCGTTCTAGTATGCCCGAGGTCACAATAAGCTGCATTGATTGTACTTGTATCGGGGCATAATCTGTCTTTTGACTTAACGCGTCTGCTACTACATTGGCTTTCCCGGGGTGGTAATGTATTTCACAATCGTAATCCTTGATCGTTTCCAACCACCACCTTTGCCTCATGTTTAATTCTTTCTGATCGAATAAATATTTCAAACTTTTATGGTCAGTGAAGATTGTACATTTTACCCCATACAAATAATGTCTCCATATTTTTAAGGCGAATACTACCGCTGCCAGCTCTAAATCATGAGTCGGGTATTTATTTTCAAGGATCTTCAGTTGCCTCGAGGCGTAGGCTATGACCTTGCCTCGTTGCATTAAAACACATCTGAGCCCCGAATGCGACGCATCCGTGTAAACCACCATGTCATCAACTCCTTCCGGTAATGTTAGCACCGGAGCGTGAGTTAACTTTTCTTTGAGTGTTTGGAAGGCTTCCTCTTTTTTGATGCCCCATACAAACTTTTCCTCCTTGGGAGTCAATTTGGTCAATGGTAAAGCAATTTTGGAGAAATCTTGTATGAATCTCCAATAATATCCCGCGAGCCCTAAAAAGCTTCGGATTTCTGAGGGATTCCTTGGAGTGTTCCATTTTGACACGACTTCTACTTTTGACGGATCCACTAGTACCCCGTCGGCAGTAATGATATGCCCGATAAACTGCACCTCTCGTAACCAGAAAGCGCACTTTGAAAATTTTGCATACAGCTTTTCTCGTCTGAGTGTCTCTAACACTTCTTGCAAATGGTAAACATGCTCAGCTTCATTCTTCGAATACACTAAAATGTCATCGATAAATACAATTACCGACTTATCCAGCATAGGTTTGCAAACACGGTTCATGATATCCATGAAAGTCGCGGGAGCGTTAGTCAACCCAAAGGGCATCACGAGGAACTCATAATGCCCGTACCGCGTGTGAAAGGCCGTCTTCGGTACGTCTTCCTCCTTGACTTTCAATTGGTGATAACTTAATCTGAGATCAATCTTTGGGAACCAACTCGCTCCTTGTAGCTGGTCAAACAAGTCATCAATTCTTGGAAGTGGGTATCGATTTTTCACCGTGAGTTTGTTTAACTCCCGGTAGTCGATACACATACGCATACTACCAACCTTCTTTTTCACAAACAATACTGGTGCGCCCCACGGGGATACACTCGGTCGGATAAACCCTTTGTCGAGCAATTCTTGGATTTGAGACATCAATTCTTGTAGCTCCGACGGCGCGAGCCGATACGGCGCCTTGGCCATAGGTTTTGCGCCCGGAATCAATTCGATTCCAAACTCTACTTCCCGTTCTGGTGGTATTCCCGGTAAATCTTCCGGAAACACATCTTCATAATCGCATACCACTGGCACATCTCCGATTTTGTGGGATTCTTTCTCCGATTCATTTGCGTAAACCATATATGCCTTGCATCCATGTTTCATGAGTTTGTGAGCTTCTAGCATCGTGCATATCACCGGGTTACCCCATTTTTCACCGTATATTGTAACGTTCTTTCCGCTAGAAGATGTCAGTTTTATTTCCTTTCGAAAACATGCCACCTTTGCGTGGTATCGGGACAACCAATCCATACCCACGATCACTTGAAATTCTCCCATTGACATTGGGATCAAGTCTATTGTTTATTCTTCGTTTTCAATGCTCAATTTACAATTTTCACATACATCACACATGATAAAACTCTTGTTATTACCTATCTCTACTTCTAAAGGCATAGGTAATTTCGTTAGAACAAATGAAGGATGTCGAATAAACCCATATGAAATAAAGGATTTATTCGCACCCGTATCAAATAATATACGCGTAGGAATCGAGTTTACAGCAAATATACCTGAAACCACTTCGGGTTCAACTTTTGCTTCTGCCACAGTCAAGTGGAAATATCTAGCCTTTGCCTTCGGGGCTTCACCTTTCGTGTCTTGCCCATCTTTCTTTCCCACCAGTTCCGAGCATTCTGATTTCTTGTGACCCGGTCGATAACAATTGTAGCAAACCGTCACTTTTTTCGGGCATGATGAAGCCATATGCCCCGTTTTCCGACATATGGGGCAAGGCCTATCCTTGAAGTGACATTCGCCCCTGTGACCCTTTCCACAGATTTTGCAATTTGGCGACCCGCCTTTCGTGTCACACCCCCAAAATCCACCATGCGGAGTATCACCGCTTGGAGGCGTGACATGACCAGGATCGAGCCACCAATCATATTGAACACCATAATTAAGTAAATAAAACCAAACACAATACGATTGGTGACCAAAAGGAAGTGAACCGATTTTAGGTTAACAACGGAAGCATTAAAAAAAGTTCAAAACATAAGTCCATAGTTCATAAGTTTAAAGTCCAAAACGTAGGTTTAATAAGTTCATAAAGTTTATTCATTAAGTACGGGACATATCAGTTCGCATCCCACAACGACCACCTCCATATGCAAGCTCCATAGCATCTAATGACTTGCAAAGCATGTAATAGCGAGTCAACAACAAAGTTGAGTTAGTTCACAGTTGGTTGTCCATTTTTGAGTTGTTTCCAAAAACATAGTTTAATCTCATTCGGCTATCCAGCCGTGGGGGTTACCCCATAGTTCGAAAACGTTTATTAGTTAACCATCCCATGTCCACCTTCCCTGGCTATCCAGCCCGGCACTTTGGCCGTAGGGAGCTACCCCAGTATTTTAAACTACCAGACTCGTTTATCATATCGACTACTAACAAAAATCAATTGTGCCCTAACGTCGTTGTTCTATCACCACCGACGTGCCATAGTCCATTAGTACACGCCCGTCCGACTGGCACGGTGTGAGGTTTGTTAAACCTAATAGCGCTATTAACTAATGACCCGCTCGCCATAGCCTCGGCGATTAAGTCGATACAAAAAGGGAGGGACTTAGCTGATAGAGTTCTAGTCCAGTAAGTCTAATACGTCCCAACAGGACGAGGAATTTACATTCCTGAACACGTCTCAAAGGACGAGGAATCCCTATTCCTGTGCCCATTCCCACCGGGAATTTACCATGCTTTGTAGAAAAGTGTGAACTCACCTCGGTTTGCTCGGTTAGATTCTCAAATATAGCTAACAGTCAAGGTCGGTCAATCACGTCCTAGTATGATTTACCAGTTAGTCATTTAGTGGCTTACAAATAGAGCACAAAGTTCCTACACGTATCTATCACATAGCATGCATTACTTTAACTGTTTATGCCCATATATATACTTCCCACCCATTCCCCACTCATAAGCAAACATACGATAGTGCACGTAACACATATAACATGTTAGATCATTCACAGATAGCATACTCGACAATTAGACACGCAAGTCACAACTTATGTCATTTCATCATTAGTATTCAAAACCGGGCTGTTTTCGGACATTTTAATAAAATAGTTAACTTATTCCAAAAATTCCCAAATTTTTACCGAATGTCTTAAACGTTCCAAATTTTATTGTGTAAAAATATCGGGGTCCGGTTCATTACCAATATTTTATAAAAATTCATTTTCCGGACTGAACTCAGATTTATATTTTTCTGACCACAGTCCACGGGATAATTTATTAAAAATTCATCGAGTGTCCGATTTACGAAATTTCAGTGGGGTAATTACAAATACATCGGTGGCCATCTACCGTCCAAGTTTCAGGATCCAACTCTACACAGAACCCAAGTTATGACAGAAAACAAAACTCATATTTTCAGCAGAAAAATGCAGCTCTAGCTGCTGTTGCGAAATGACGTTTTAAAAATAGTAAACGAAGTCCAAAAATTATGATTCCAGTGCCATTAGAACCGTATTTCATAATAACACGTTTTAGACTTACAATATCAGTTTTTCGTAGAGTTTATGACCTGTTTACAGCCAACTAAAGTTGGCTGTAAAACCGGGACAGATTCTGTTTTCACTCTTTAACTTACTAACTTGTGTTCGATTGATTCCGTTAATCATGTTTAGTGACCACAACAACATCAAACATTAATATTAATCAGCAAAACATCAGATAATCAACCAAAAATCATAACCACACAAGATCTACATGATTTACACACATGACTTTTCTTTATCCATCTTATTCATCTTATGTTCAAGAGTTTATGTTATGTTATTTAGTGTTCTTCATTTTTCATCATACAAACATCTATTAACCACTAAAATCAAGAACAAGATAGTGATTTAGAACACTTACTACTAGCACAAGGCTAGGGGAGAAACTAGACGAAAAACGGGTGGTTAATAGCGTTGTGGTGAGGTCCTTGGCAATCCGTAAGCACCGAGCTTCCTTATACGCGATCCTTCACCTTTGAGTATACTTGGAAATGCAAGATCAAACTTGAAAATGGATGTGGGGGTGGGCTTGGTGGTCGGCCGAGAATCAAGAGAAGGAGAGGAGAGTGTTCAAGTTTAGTTATGGTTGTGAAGTGAATGTTATGAACTAGTGGTAATATTTATAATCCCATCATCTCTAATTATCCTCTAGTTAATGTGTCTTCAAGATATGGAGCATATAAGATTAAATTAATCAAAGTTTAGTGGGGTGTCCCTACATGGGAAACGAACTCGTTGGGGGGGGGGGTATCATGGTTGAATTCCAACTAGTTAGTTAGTAGCTAGTTAAGATTAATTAGAAGGTTAAACTAATTTGTAGTGTGTTATGCATTATAGCGGGTGTTAGGGTATTTGGGGACCCTAACTGGCTTACAAAAAAAGCAGAACAGTGTCATTGTCAATATTTTTATGTTCCGGATAAAGTCCGGTTGTTCGGTTCGATACTGTTCCGTTAAAGTGTTTAATTAATCCGTAAAGTGTCTTTTATGTATATTTTTGTAACACTTTTAATTTCTAACACTTAGGAAATTATAACGGACTATTTAGTGACCTTTCTGCATACTACTAGTATGTTGACAAGCACATGTAAGCATATCACAGATATCAGAAAGCAGTTAAGTAATTCCACACAGTCATCAAACACTTTAATTATCATTAATAACTTGTACGGAATACATGGAATTTTGAGGGTTGTCACATTCTCCCCCTGTTAAGAGAATTTCATCCCGAAATTTAGCGCGTGGTTACTGAGGAAGCTAGTTAAGTTGCGTTGTTTTCCTGATTTTCCTAGGGTGTCACATCATCCCCCCTTTGATTTGGAATTTCGTCCCGAAATTCTGCAGTAGCTTCAGCCTGAGTAGTGGTTGCGTTTTTCTTAAACAGTTGGGGATACTTGAGCTTCATTTGGTCTTCTCGTTCCCAGGTATACTCTGGGCCACGACGAGCATTCCAACGAACTCGGACCAGAGGTATCCTGGTACGCTTGAGGATCTTAACATCTCGATCCGTAATCTCTACTGGTTCCTCGACGAATCGCAGCTGGTCGTCGATAGTGAGTTCCTTAAGAGGAACTATGAGGGTCTCATCTGACAGACACTTCTTCAGATTCGACACATGGAAAACATTGTGAACTCCGCTGAGTTCTTCAGGTAGATTCAACCTGTAGGCGACTTTGCCAATTTTCTCGGTGACTTCGAATGGTCCGACATAACGTGGATTGAGTTTTCCTCGCTTGCCAAAACGAACTACACCTTTCCAAGGTGAGACTTTGAGTAGCACTCGATCCCTAACCTGGAGCTCGAGTGGTTTTCTTCCCTTATCAGCATAGCTTTTCTGACAGTCACGAGCTGCCGCCATTCGCTGTCGTATCTGAGCAATTCTCTCGGTGATATCTACCACAAGTTCTGGGCCAGTGATTTGGCTGTCACCAACTTCTGCCCAACAGAGAGGTGATCGGCATTTGCGTCCGTACAATGCCTCAAACGGAGCAGCCTGGATGCTGGTGTGGTAGCTGTTGTTATATGAGAACTCCACTAGCGGGAGGTGCTTTTCCCGGCCATTACCAAAATCGATTACACATGCCCTAAGCATGTCTTCAAGGGTTTGGATGGTGTGTTCAGATTGCCCATCCGTCTGTGGGTGATAAGTGGTGCTCATATCTAAACGTGAGCCAATAGACTTGTGCATTGCTTGCCACAGTTCTGAAGTAAAACGTGCGTCACGATCAGATATAATAGAGGTTGGCACTCCGTGCCTTGACACTACTTCCTTTAGATAAATGTCTGCAAGAGTAGAAAACTTATCCGTTTCTTTGATAGCCAGAAAATGTGCAGACTTGGTCAGTCGATCTACGATCACCCAAATGGTATTGTTTCCACGTTGAGATCTAGGCAGGCTAGTAACAAAATCCATGGAAATTTGCTCCCATTTCCATTTCGGGATCTCCGGTTGTTGAAGTAGGCCTGATGGTTTCTGCTATTCAGTCTTGACTCTCGCACAAGTCAAGCACTTACTGACGTAGGTTGCTATGTGGGCTTTCATGCCAGGCCACCAATACGCAGTCTTGAGGTCGTGGTACATTTTATCCGAACCAGGATGTACCGAATAACGAGACTTGTGCGCTTCGTCCATCACAAGCTCGCGTAAGTTTCCATAAAGTAGAACCCAGATGCGCCCTGTTACATAGTAAGCGCCGTCTTCCTTTTGTTCTAGCTGTTGCCTCGATCCTCGTAGGGATTCAGCCCTGATGTTCTCTGCTTTCAATGCTTCAACCTGAGCATCACAAATCTGAGCGGGAAGGTTAGACTGGATGGTAAGCTGTAGAGCATGTACACGCCTAGGTACGGTATCCTTTCGACTGAGGGCGTCGGCCACAACATTGGCTTTGCCCGGATGATACTTGATTGCGCATTCATAATCGTTCAAGAGCTCAACCCATCGGCGTTGACGCATGTTTAACTCCTTTTGCTTGAAGATATGCTCGAGACTCCTGTGATCGGTGTAAATGGTGCACTTGGTACCGTACAGGTAATGTCTCCATATCTTAAGCGCGAGCACAACTGCTCCCAGCTCCAGATCGTGAGTAGTGTAATTTCTTTCGTGAACCTTGAGTTGGCGTGATGCGTAGGCAATGACCTTGTCACGTTGCATCAACACGCAACCAAGTCCTTGGATGGAAGCATCGCAGTAAACCACAAAATCATCTGTGCCCTCGGGCAATGAGAGGATAGGCGTGCTACAAAGTCTATCCTTCAAGTGCTGAAATGCGGACTCATGTGCATCACCCCAACGATAGGTGACACCCTTCTGAGTCAGTGAAGTGAGAGGTTGCGCAATCTTGGAGAAATCTTTGATAAACCTTCTGTAATATCCTGCCAAACCCAAGAATTGGTGGATCTCTGTTGGTGTGCGGGGTGGAGGCCAATTCTTGATCGATTCAACCTTAGATGGATCCACATGAATTCCATCCTTGTTTACCACAAGGCCTAGAAAGTGGACTTCGCGAAGTCAGAAGTCACATTTCGAAATGTTGGCATACAATTGCTCTTTTCGAAGAAGTTCCAGCATAAGTCGTAGATGTTGCTCGTGTTCCTCCTGACTCTTAGAATAGATCAGGATATCGTCGAAGAAGACAATCACGAACTTATCCAGGTAAGGTTTGCATACTCGGTTCATGAGATCCATGAAGACCGCTGGTGCATTCGTCAGCCCGAATGGCATAACCAGAAACTCGTAATGGCCGTAACGAGTTCTGAATGCTGTTTTGGAGACGTCCTCATCTCGGACCCTCAGCTGATGGTATCCCGATCTCAAGTCAATCTTGGAGTAATAGCTCGACCCTTGCAACTGGTCGAACAAGTCATCAATACGTGGAAGAGGATAACGATTCTTCACAGTCACCTTGTTAAGTTCGCGATAGTCAATACACATTCTGAAAGTACCATCTTTCTTCTTTACGAACAAGACTGGAGCTCCCCAAGGCGAAGAGCTAGGACGTATAAAACCCTTTTCCAAGAGTTCTTGTAGTTGTGTGGACAGTTCTTCAAGTTCCGATGGAGCTAGATGATATGGTGCTCGAGCCACTAGTGCTGCCCCAGGGGCTAGCTCGATTTGAAACTCGACTTGGCGATGAGGCGGAAGACCAGGTAATTCCTCAGGAAATACCTCGGGAAAGTCGCGTACAATAGGGATGTCCTCAATTCTCTTCTCTTCCATTGATGTGTCAGTAACGAGTGCTAAAATGGCAGTGTGGCCCTTTCTTAAACACTTCTGGGCCATAAGGAAAGAGATAGTGCCTACGACAGCACCACTCTTGTCGCCATGAATCACGAGGGGTTCTTCACCAGAACGAGGAATGCGGACGATTTTCTCCTTGCAAACAATCTCCGCTTGATGATGAGATAGTCAATCCATCCCAATAACGACGGCGAAACTACCCAGTGTGATAGGAATAAGATCGATAGAGAAAGTCTGACCAGCTAAGACGAGGTTACAACCTTTAACTATGTGTGTGGCTTCAAGACTTTTACCGTTGGCTAGTTCTACCGTGTGTTTGGTGTTCAAAAGTGTTGGAGTGCGCTTAAGCATTTGGCTAACTTTTAAGGACACATAACTAGTATCGGTACCCGAATCAAATAAAACAGTAACAAAGAAGTCGTCCAGAAGGATCTTACCCATTATCGCGTTGGGATCGTTCTTTGCATCACTCTGAAGGTTTCAAGGAGTGATCACCGAGGATCGAGAGTCAAGCCTTCCAAACTCTCTATGCTAGAGGGTGTTCATTTCAGTGTCTTTGCATGGTGGAGCGAGAACGAAATGTCACTGTGGTAAGAGAATGACGGTTTGGTCTAAGCAAATGGTAGAAATTAGACATAACATAAACCAATAATCATGTGTCGGTACAAAAGCTAGTATAAAGATTCCACGTTTTTAAGAAGTCTATCATGGAATAGTACGATTTCTTGTAGTGTAAGGCGGGTCAGGTAAGCGTATAGATTATCGTGTTCGCCTGTAGGTTGAGTAATCCATATTTCTGTCCTTGAGCGTCCTGAAGACTATCCCATCCATAAGGGCATCCATTCGCTAAGTTGGGTTTTCGAAGGAGTAAATCAAGTAGAAGAAGCATTAACCACCCAATAAGGTAATGGGGGTAATCTTGTGATCGGTGGAAATAGTGGTGTGGTTGTTGGCGTTTCGTTAATTCAGTTGCCAATCGAAGAAACAGGGAATTAATGAGGTTCATGCGAAGAATCGAGCGAAAACAGGGGTCCACCAATAACAAAAAAATTCAACCAAGTAATATGTCGCCTAGAAGCAATTCTAGTAGTGAGGTGTGGCGGCATGACACAAAAAGGGAAGTTCGTTGCATCACGATCACGGAAGTATATCACTTGTCCAAAATAGAGTTTGGTTGGTAGGGTTGCGAGTTGCAAAGCGACGAACGCGCGTAACTGTGGCTGCTTCGTTTCTGGTAACGACGACCAGTGGAGATGATGAGGTCCGTCAACGGGGATGCGTGGGTATAGTTCTCCAAAACCCTAGTTCGTTTGAGCCAGGTCTGGTCTTCGTGAATGTTGACGTACAAGCCCAATGTACGGAGGGTCAGATGGTGACGTCATGTCGAGTTAAGCGTGTAAATAGATAGAATGTATAAACAGTTGTCGTAGCGGGGTGACGAGAAATCAGAAAAGAATTTGACCACCACTTGTCAAATTTCAAGTAAAAAATTGCATATCATAAAGAACGCAGTAGGGCTAATAGACAACATGCTAGTACCCTAAATAAACACACCATAAACACCACACCGGACAAAAGTAATCTAGCAAGTAAGAAATATAAACTTAAATCATACCACCTAGTGTGTTGGGTCTTGCACGTGGAGCGAAGCGTCGTTGTGGATTGTTGAGCACTGTACCGGTTATAGTCTGGTTTTATCAAAAACTTTTCCCATTTTAAAACCAAGTTCACTATAACCAATGGCTCTGATACCAATCTGTCACACCCCCAAAATCCACCATGCGGAGTATCACCGCTTGGAGGCGTGACATGACCAGGATCGAGCCACCAATCATATTGAACAACATAATTAAGTAAATAAAACCAAACACAATACGATTGGTGACCAAAAGGAAGTGAACTGATTTTAGGTTAACAGCGGAAGCATAAAACATAAGTTCAAAACATAAGTCCATAGTTCATAAGTTTAAAGTCCAAAACGTAGGTTTAATAAGTTCATAAAGTTTATTCATTAAGTACGGGACATATCAGTTCGCATCCCACAACAACCACCTCCATATGCAAGCTCCATAGCATCTAATGACCTGTAAAGCATGTAATAGCGAGTCAACAACAAAGTTGAGTGAGTTCACGGTTGGTTGTCCATTTTTGAGTTGTTTCCAAAAACATAGTTTAATCTCATTCGGCTATCCAGCCGTGGGGGTTACCCCATAGTTCGAAAACGTTTATTAGTTAACCATCCCATGTCCACCTTCCCTGGCTATCCAGCCCGGCACTTTGGCCGTGGGGAGCTTCCCCAGTATTTTAAACTACCAGACTCGTTTATCATATCGACTACTAACAAAAATCAATTATGCCCTAGCGTCGGTGTTCTATCACCACCGACGTGCCATAGTCCATTAGTACACGCCCGTCCGACTGGCACGGTGTGAGGTTTGTTAAACCTAATAGCGCTATTAACTAATGACCCGCTCGCCATAGCCTCGGCGATTAAGTCGATACAAAAAGGGAGGGACTTCGTTGATAGATTTCTACTCCAGTAAGTCTAATACGTCCCAACAGGATGAGGAATTTACATTCCTGAACACGTCTCAAAGGACGAGGAATCCCTATTCCTGTGCCCATTCCCATTCCCACCGGGAATTTACCATGCTTTGTAGAAAAGTGTGAACTCACCTCGGTTTGCTCGGTTAGATTCTCAAATATAGCTAACAGTCAAGGTCGGTCAATCACGTCCTTGTATGATTTACCAATTAGTCATTTAGTGGCTTACAAATAGAGCACAAAGTTCCTACACGTATTTATCATATAGCATGCATTACTTTAACTGTTTATGCCCATATATATACTTCCCATCCATTCCCCACTCATAAGCAAACATACTATAGTGCACGTAACACATATAACATGTTAGATCATTCACAGATAGCATACTCGACATTTAGACACGCAAGTCACAACTTATGTCATTTCAGCATTAGTATTCAAAACCGGGCTGTTTTCGGACATTTTAATAAAATAGTTAACTTATTCCAAAAATTCCCAAATTTCTACCGAATGTCTTAAACGTTCCAAATTTTATTGTGTAAAAATATCGGGGTCCGGTTCATTACCAATATTTTATAAAAATTCATTTTCCGGACTGAACTCAGATTTATATTTTTCTGACCACAGTCCACGGGATAATTTATTAAAAATTCATCGAGCGTCCGATTTACGAAATTTCAGTGGGGTAATTACAAATAAATCGGTGGTCATCTACCGTACAAGTTTCAGGATCCAACTCTACACAGAACCCAAGTTATGACAGAAAACAAAACTCATATTTTCAGCAGAAAAAAGCAGCTCTAGCTGCTGTTGCGAAATGACGCTTTAAAAATAGTAAACGAATTCCAAAAATTACGATTCCGGTGCCATTAGAACCGTATTTCATAATAACACGTTTTAGACTCAAAATATCAGTTTTTCGTAGAGTTTATGACCTGTTTACAGCCAACTAAAGTTGGCTGTAAAACCGGGACAGATTCTGTTTTCACTCTTTAACTTACTAACTTGTGTTCGATTGATTCCGTTAATCATGTTTAGTGACCACAACAACATCAAACATTAATATTAATCAGCAAAACATCAGATAATCCACCAATAATCATAACCACACAAGATCTACATGATTTACACACATAACTTTTCTTTATCCATCTTATTCATCTTATGTTTAAGAGTTTATGTTATGTTATTTAGTGTTCTTCATTTTTCATCATACAAACATCTATTAACCACTAAAATCAAGAACAAGATAGTGATATAGAACACTTACTACTAGCACAAGGCTAGGGGAGAAACTAGACGAAAAACGGGTGGTTAATAGCGTTGTGATGAGGTCCTTGGCAATCCGTAAGCACCGAGCTTCCTTATACGTGATCCTTCACCTTTGAGTATACTTGGAAATGCAAGATCAAACTTGAAAATGGATGTGGGGGTGGGCTTGGTGGTCGGCCGAGAATCAAGAGAAGGAGAGGAGAGTGTTCAAGTTTAGTGATGGTTGTGAAGTGAATGTTATGAACTAGTGGTAATATTTATAATCCCATCATCTCTAATTATCCTCTAGTTAATGTGTCTTCAAGATATGGAGCATATACGATTAAATTAATCAAAGTTTAGTGGGGTGTCCCCACATGGGAAACGAACTCGTTGGGGGGGGGGGGGGGTATCATGGTTGAATTCCAACTAGTTAGTTAGTAGCTAGTTAAGATTAATTAGAAGGTTAAACTAATTTGTAGTGTGTTATGCATTATAGCGGGTGTTAGGGTATTCGGGGACCCTAACTGGCTTACAAAAAAAGCAAAATAGTGTCATTGTCAATATTTTTATGTTCCGGATAAAGTCCGGTTGTTTGGTTCGATACTGTTCCGTTAAAGTGTTTAATTAATCCGTAAAGTGTCTTTTATGTATATTTTTGTAACACTTTTAATTTCTAACACTTAGGAAATTATAACGGACTATTTAGTGACCTTTCTGCATACTACTAGTATGTTGACAAGCACATGTAAGCATATCACAAATATCAGAAAGTAGTTAAGTAATTCCACACAGTCGTCAAACACTTTAATTATGATTAATAACTTGTACGGAATACATGGAATTTTGAGGGTTGTCACATTTCGCATCCGATTTCTTCACTGTTTCGTTCGTTCGCGCTTTCTTCGTAGGGCTTGGATTAACATTTTGAGCCCTCCGTTCACCCCGTTCAACCTGCTTTCTCAATTCGATCTCCCGTTCCCGAGCAACATTTATGATCTCGGTGAGGGTCTCGTATTTTGAAGGAGTCATAAACACCCTATACTCGGAGCTCAACATATTATAATAATAATATATCTTCTGTTCTTCGTTTGTTATCAGTTCATCACAAAACTTCATTTTATCCATAAACATTCCCGTGATCTTGTCTATGGACTCACCCTTGTGTCTAAGTTGCATGAACTCTTCCTTGATTCGATTAATGACCGCCTTGGGACTGTGGTGTTTAAGAAATGACGTCTTAAATTCGTCCCATGTCATAGCCTTAGCTGCTTTGTTTCCAATTTCTTTCTTTTTATTATCCCACCAGTCTTTCGCTTGACCCGTACCATAAGCTACGTAGTCATCTTCATCACAATGGGCCCTCTCAAATACCCCTTCGATATCGCTTAGCCATCGCTGGCATACGATTGGGTCATCTTCATCACCCGTACCATATAGACTGGCGGTTTGCACGCCATGAACTCCTTGTATGTACAAGGCTTTCGTCCTCCGGACTTTTCCTTTGCTAAATTGACATTATCCTCCAATTTCTTGATTCTTTCCTCAACCACTGATAGTACCATGCTCTGGATCTTATCGATGAAACCAGACAAACTATTTTCGATTGCCTTTCCAACCTCCCCGGCAATCACTTCTCTTGTTTGCTCGGTGACTCTCGGCACCGCATCATCGTTACCTTCATCCGCCATCTTTAATACTGAAATGTTTACATTGACCGTTAAACATTTCATTTATAACATATGATTTACTTGTTTTGGTTTAATCAAGTTTATAGCTTGATTCAACCATTCATGTTTCATGCATTTCTCGTGTTTGAGTGAATCTACACACTCTTTTCGTGCATATCCGTTCATGTTTCATTTCTATATTCTCTAAATCTACTTAAAACAATTAACACTTACCGGATGTTTAATCAAGCTTGAACCGAACACACTTTATTGACAACCCTTAGCTCTGATTGCCAACTTGTAAGACCCGACTCAAAATAACTAGTTTAATGATGCAAAAACTTGCATTTAGTACAAAATTTACGAGTTTACAAAAAGTTTCATGATTTTAAGACCTTACAAGGTCATAATATTCAAGTCATCATGCTACTAGTTAACTTTAAAAAAAACATAATTTCAGTGTTCACATAATACTAAAACAAAATAAACAAAATGCGGAAGCTTCATTTGGTGCGTTCGGTTCTTGGTATTTGCTTGATCGCCATCCGGGTTAGGTCCATCTTCACCTACGGTCAAAACCATGAAAATGATTAGTTTTGACACTTTAGAAATCAAGTATATACAAGTTCCAGGTTCAAATGTATAAAAAACAAACAAAATTCAACATCTGGGACGGTCGCGCCGCGCGAGGGACTTTGGGGGTGGCCGTCGTGTGACGCCAGCACTGTCGCGTCGCGCGACGGTTATTTGTTCTCCCCGTGGCGCGGCGCTAGCATGCTATTTCGACAGAAAGTTGTTGTTTGGAGCTGCTAATTTCTCCCTGCACCACTTATCTCGATTCCAAACTTTAAATTGGCATAACTTTAGACTCGGGCGTCCGTTTTAGTCGATTCTTTTTCCTACGTGACTGTAATTTAATTACGGACACGTTTATCAACACATTTTACATAAAAATATCATTTCAAAAACAGTTATCCTTTAATTTGTCTCTTGGTTATTTGACCAATTTGTTTACAAGTTTCATGACATGTATTGTTATCATCACAAACCTTAGGCCAATGCACTCGTTTCTGCGTTTACCAAACATGAGCTTTTGCTCCCCTCCCGAGGGTTGATTATGCAACAATCATCATGCTTATTTCCAAGAATTTAACCATGCCTTTCGAAATCATTTGACAAGCGAATGTTCCGAACTATAAATCCTTTACAAGGGCTCATGCTTTTGCAACGAATTAGCGTATCCGTGACACGGCCTACGCTTGATTTATATATATATATATATATAACCAATCACAAGAGATGGTTATTAATTTCTATGCTTGTAACTTAACTTTTTTTTGACCCGTTTGGATGCCGAATGGGTGTCACCATTACTAGACACATCCAAACTCTATTTCTAGCACATGTTTTGACCCGTTTTACTTGTCTATGGCACTTTGTCACTCCCGTGACTTAACGGGTTTTCCTTGTTTACCAAATTTCAATATAACAAAGTAAGAGTAACAATTAAACATAATGTAGTGAAAGTATAAGTCGCGTACCTTTAGTGCACACCTTTCAAACGCGTATCCCCTCCGGCGTGTCCGCTTGACGATCCAGATTCCTTGCCTAAAGAGTTCAATTCAAAATAAATTTAGAACTCTTTCATACGCCCTAACGCACAATTCTCTATAATAATAGAATCTGCGTTTTCACTCAACTTTTTACATTTTAATCCTCACTTAGGCGTTTTATCAAACACCTAGCGAGTCAGATTTTTACATAATCATAACCAAGTTCATGACTTGTAATTTTCATCTAAACCAGCTTCAATTAGGCATATTTACACATGTTTTAACTTCTATATTTCAGAATTTACCTCTTGGAACTCAGATTACACTAAAACAAGAATCACAATCCTAGTTTTCATCAAGTGATTATAAACCTTACAAGCCTCATGCAAGATTTTGATAAGAAATCATCTAGGGTTTATCCGTAGACACCATATTACTTCTAATTTCAACCATGCAAGACATAATCAAGCCCAATTCCAGTTCTTCACAATTAACCTAGATTTGAGATGAATCAAAACATCAAGATTTTACATACCTTATGATCCCTTCAACAAGGTGATCATTAATTTGTGCTTGAAAATCGATTTGGACTTGATTATGACCTTCAATTGATCAATTTTGTGAAAGCTAGGGTTTGGTGAGGAGCTTATGTCGCCCCCTGCGTTTCCTGGTCGACCAGACACACCTCTTTTGTGTGTTTGGTATGTTTTAAGTTGTTTTAATTGAATTTAGTTTCAAGTTATACAACATAGGTCCCTCCACTTTTATTTAGTTTATATTTTGGCAATTTAAATTCGTTCATGCTTTAAAAAAGTCAACTAACTAACTGGGTTGTTTATTTCCTAGTTAGCTCATTCTCGTTTATTTGTACTTTATAAATTTCTAATATAAGGTTTTATAATTTTTGGGGTGTTACAAGTCCACCCCCCTTAAAAGGGGTTTCGTCCCCGAAACCTGAATACGTACCGAAAAGCGTAGGATAGAGGCGTCTCATCTCTTCCTCGGACTCCCATGTGGTATCCGAACCCTTCCGGTGTTCCCATTTGACTTTTACTTGATTTATTTCTTTATTCCTTAAGATTTTTACTTTGCGATCCATATTCGCTATGGGCTTCACCACATAGTTAAGTCTATCATCCACCTCGATGTCGTCGTAGTGGATATAGGTTGTTTCATCCGCTAAACATTTCCGAAGATGTGACACATGAAATGTGCTATGAATTCCGCTTAATTCCTCCGATAATTCAAGGCGGTATGCTACCTTCCCTACTCGTTCGACAATTGTAAACGGTCCAATAAATCTTGGGCTTAATTTTCCTCTCTTTTTAAATCGGATAACCCCCTTCCATGGGGATACCTTAAGCATGACCTTGTCGCCAACCTAAAACTTGATCGGTCTTCGCCTTTTGTCCGCATACGACTTTTGTCTATCTTGTGCCGCTTTCAAGTGTGCCCGAACCACCTCAATCTTTTCATTAGTGGCTCGAACTATATCTTTGTGAGCGAGTTCACGTGGACCCACTTCACCCCAACACACCGGGGTCCGGCACTTCCTACCGTAAAGCATTTCATACGGCGCCATCCCGATACTAGCATGGTAGCTGTTGTTATATGAAAATTCGACTAATGGTAGATAAACATCCCAACTACCCCCGAAGTCAATAATACATGCCCGTAGCATATCTTCCAACGTTTGTGTGTTACGCTTACTGAAGAAGCTCTTCGTACGGGAAAATTTTCGGAATCTAAGACAAACAAGAAAGAGACTCATGTGGAGTCTTCGGGCAATAAGAAAAGGAAGTCTTCGAACCTAAAGATAGGCACTCAAGTCAGCTATGGAAGCTCTAAAGCAAACAAAAGAAGGGAAGTGAACCCGCCTCGTGGCAGGAAAGCTTATGGAGCCACCAATAAGGCCGGTGGTAAGGTTTACTTGGGGAACAAGCCGAGATGCGAGGAATGTAATTTTTACCATGAAGGTCGTTGTCTGAGACCTAAGTGTGGAAAGTGTGGAAAGGAATGGAACAGCCAGGATGCCTGTTGGGCGAAGGATCCAGACGGAAGAGATAATGGTAGAGTTCCAGGTTGCTACAGGTGTGGTGAAGTAGGGCACCTTAGGAAAGACTGCCCAAGAAAGAACCAAGCAAGGAAGGGTCTTCACGATCGGAGCTCGTGAAGCACGCCAGGATCAAGATGCGGTTACGGGTACGTTCCCTATTAACCAACTTTATGCATCTATTTTTGATTAATACTGGCACCAACTTTAACCTTGTACCCTTAGAACTTAAGAACTGCTTGGCCTCGTTTCGAGTAGAATAGACGTCCCGTATTCTTTAGGATGGGCGAATGGAAGGTTAGTTAAGAGAAAGAGATGACTAAGGATTGTATTTTGGGAACTTAGAAGGCCGGAACTTTCTGTTACCATTGACTTGGGAAGTCATGTTATGGTAGTCAGCATGGATTTGATATCCAAGTATAGAGCTGAAGTTGTTCGTTATAAGGAAAATCATTCGCATCCCTCTTGCGAATGATGAAACACTTATAGTACACAACCTTCTTGCAACAGATGAAAGGGCACCAGGCCCCATAAGGCAGTGGATTTAAGACATCTCACATTGGTCATAGAGACACAGGAGCGCCTCCGAATGGACTGCATAGCCTTCCCTACTCATGTTGACAGTAAGGAGACTAAGAAGCCAGAGCCTGAAGACATCCCCGTGGTGGAGGAGTTCCCAGAAGCCTTTCCTGAAGACTTTCCAGGAATACCCCCATAACGACAAGAGGAGTTTAGGATAAACCTCGTGCCAGGAGCGGCACCAGTGACAGATGATGCCTAACCGACTAGCTTCGTCCGAGATACATGAACCTCCGCTGCAACTGCAAGAGCTGCTAGATAGAGGAAATCTACCAGGCCGAGCCTCTCACCGTGGGAAGCCCCCGGTGATATTCATTAGGAAGTAGGACGAAAGTTTTTACATGCGTACACAGTCTAATCTGAGAGGAACTCAGAAGAACTAATGTAGAAAAAGTGTTACGCATAGGTTACATGGAGATGGACGACAATCCATCTAGAATCGGTGCCCCTTACCGAGAATTGATAACTTGTCGACCAACTACAAGGCCCCAGCTACTATTCTAAGATGGAATTAAGGACATGACATCCTTAGTTAAGGACACGAGAAGAAAGTTGACAGTTCCCATTTTGCATCAACTTCAGAGAATTGGATGTCAAGGACCGGTATCCTTTGCCAAGGATTGATGACATGATTGAACCAATCGTAAGGTTCTAGTTACTACTCGAAGATCGACTTGAGGTCAGGATGTCCTCAACTACGAATACAAGAAAAAATATATCCCTAAAACGACCTTAAGGACTCGCTTTGAGCATTACGAGTTCCTTGTCGTGCCGTTTGGCTTAACACATGCACCGTCAGTATTCATGGACCTCATGAATCAGGAGTGTAAGCCGCACTTGGATAGGATCGTGATTATATTTATTGACTACATTCTCATAAGCTCAAAGACCAAGGAAGGTCATGAGCAACATCTGCAACTCATCGTGGGACTGTTAGAGAAGGAACAGATACGTGCTAGGCTGTCGAAGTCCGAACTTTGGATTCGCAAGGCAAGATTCTTAGGATACGTGGTGGATAGGAATGAGATTCATGTCGACCCTGCAATCAAGAACTAAGGAGTTACTGAGACACAACTTAGAATTTTTGGGGATTGCAGGTTGTATTAGACTACCCCTAGAAAACCTTTCAAGGACTGATCAACCGCTAACAACCCTAACCTAATCGACACCTATCTTATCTTCACCTAACAGCACCAATAGGGTTGCGGCTCTTGTGATGCTTCTATACAAAGTCTTGTTTGCGCATTGATGCAACGAGACCAAGTCCTCACATACGCGTCACGTTGATTAAAGGATCATGAGAAGAGACCTTGAACTAGGTGCAGTAATTGTGCATTGAAGATTTAGCGTCATAACCTGTATGAAAACGCTACACGATCTTTACTGATCACAAGGGTTGTAGCACACCATTGATCAGAAGGACTTAAACATGAGATAACGAGATGGAATGAGCTACTGAACGATTACGACTGTGAGATTAAGTATCACCTGAACGAGGCGAGCGTTGTAGCAGACGCCTTGAGCCTCGAGGAACGCGCAAAGCCTCTAAGGGTGCAAGCCTTAGAGATGACCATACAGACAAATCTCGTCACTTGGATTCACGAAGCTGAGCATGAAGCGCTCAAATAAGAGAATCTTCTAACAAAATAAGAGAATCTTCTAAGGAAGACGGAATCTTACACTTCCTGGAACGACTCTGGGTTTCGTTTCGCGGCAATTACGTACGCTTATTTTGGGACAAGACTCGTAGGTCAAGGTACTCGATCCATCCTAGAATCCGACAAGAAGTACCAAGACTTGAAGGATTAGTATGAGTGGCCCAAGATGGAAGCTAATATAGCTACCTAAGTGGGTAACTATCTTACTTGTGTCAAAGTTAAGACGGAATACTAGAAACCGTCAGGACTGCTGCAACAGCCTGAGATCCCCATATGGAAGTGGGAACGAATCTGAATGGATTTCGCTACTAGCTACCAAGAACACAAAAAGGTCACGATACGAATTGGGTGATTATTGACCGACACACCAAGACTGCACATTTCCTACCAAACAATGAGGAAGACAACGCAAGGGAATTAACAAAGATTTAGCCTAGAAGGATTGTGGCACATCATGGAGTGCCTGATTCTATCATGTCCGACCAAGATGGTCGTTTTGTGCCAAGGATATGGCAGATGTTTCAGAAGGCGTTTAGGTCACGATTGGACCTTAGCACTACATTTCACCCTCAGACGGACGGCCAGAGCAAACGAACGATACAGACTTTGGTAGACATGTTACATGCGTGTGTGATGAACTTTGATGAAAATTGGAATACTCACTTGCCCTTTGTGGAGTTTTCCTACAATAACATTTATCACATCGTCGTTTAGGCCGCCTTTTGTGAAACTTTAGATGGAACGTATGTGTCGATCCCCGTTGTGTTGGACGGAGACCAGAGATAAACGATTTACTGGCCCAAATTGGTTCAGGAAAACTATAGGCAAGATCGTTCAAATATGTGATCATATCAAGATAACACGTAATATACCGAGAGGCAACGCCGACGAGCGGCGGAAACCGTTGGAATTTGAGATAAGAGGTATGGTTCAATGAGAGTCTCGCCTTGGGAAGGCGTGGTATGATTGGAAAGCGTGGGAGTTTGGACCCGCGGTACATTAGACCTTTCGAGATCCTGGAAAGGATCGGGACCATTGCTCACAACCCGAAACTTATAGAAGAACTTAGCAGTGATCATAACACGTTTCACGTGTCTAGTCCCTAGAAGAGCCTAACTCTAGGAACAGTCGTTATTTCCGCAAACAGCATTCACGTCAACGACGAACTCCCATTTATTAAAGAACCTGTTAAGGTTGCAGACTGGAAGTCAGCAAAACACGAAGAAGTCGTAATTGATTTGTTAGAGTTCGTTGGAATTTATATCATAGCCTAGGGTTTACTTGGGAACATGAAGACCAAACTAAGCCTAAGTGGCCACATTTGATTCACAACCCCCTGCGACTGATGGCATCGCTTGAATTTCGGGACGAAATTCTTTTAACGGGGGGAGAATGTGACAACTGGCACTTTTCCGTACATTTCGTACAATAATTGAACAGTAATCTGTGCTTTAATAACTGTGCATGGTATAGTTTACAATACGAATGAATTTCTGATTACTGTTATATACATACAATGGCATTTCATGTTGCAAGACTTTTATCATTACTACATGCAACACGATATAGTTCTATTAATGCACAGAACAGAATTGACACAATTATCAGACAAACTAGAAGCACTGACAGGAGTTCAGTACTTAGACAGACATGATGTTAAGACATAGAATGAGCCCTAGAACCAAGTGATACACTAGGATAGGGTGTAGGAAAGTAAGGATTACAAAACTGCCTCCCTAGTGATGACATAGGTATCGGAAAGTGCCAGAAACACACTGAAACTACAGAATTCTGCAGAAAATAAACAAATTCAGCAATAAATCAGCTTTTAACATCTAAATATAATGCAGAAAAGTGGTTTAATGGTCCCGAATACTTTCCTAAGTGTCGGGAACCGAAACTGTCATAAAATACAACATAAAGCACACTAAACTGCGCAATTCAGCACTTTAACGAACAGTAATGAAACGAACAACCGGACACTACCCGAAACATCAAATTTTCACCAGAAGCATTGTTTTAGTGTTACAAAGCTAGTTATGGTCACCGAACATCATAACACATCTCATAAACATTAAATACATAAAATACCTAACTAGCACCATTACTTTCCAACTAAATCTAGTAACTAACTATTGAAATGTTTCACTTTACCCCCCCCCCCATTAATGGACGGTTAGGAAGTGGGCCCCCACACATTGATTTTAGTTGATTTTATTTGATTTCTTTTGATCTTTTGTTGGGAATATTCCATACAAATATGCCATAAGAGATTTGGAAGATTTATAAAATCCTAAACTAATAACACACCATCATTCACTTCATCTTCTTTCCCTTCTCTTCTTCCTTTGGTCACGGCTCAAGCACACCCACCTTCATCCATCATTTTCAATCCATTTCCTAGAAATCCAAGGTGATGTAGAGGTGTAAGGAGCTTATCTAAGGAGGCTTGAAGTGTAGAAACTTGAAGGACCTCTCTCTAGTGCTTTTATCCACCTCATTTGTCATCTTCATCTTCTTAAACATCATCCCTAGCCTTGTGCTAGTAGTAAGACTCTTGTGATCTCATTTTACTTCATATTATGTTGGTTAAAAGGTGATATAAGTTGCTAAACATAAAAATCATGAAGAAACATAAGCATAAACATGAACATGAACATAAAGCTCTAAAACATGAAGATCAAGTTGTTTTAAGTGTATGTAGTATACTTGAATGTTGATTTCTTGTGTTTTTGATGTTAATCATCACAAGAACCTTGCTAGATAATGATTAAACACATGATCCAGCAAGTATAAGGATAGATCTTAAGAAAATCATAATGATCATCCTTATATAAAGCATGAACTTGAAAGATTTAATGTTTTCTTGAAGTATGAAGATCAAAGTATGATGTGAATCTTATAAACATATGAATGCAAGGGATATTTTTCAAGAAACCAAGTTAAAAATACAAGATTTACATAAACTTGGTTCTTAAAGAAATTAACCACATTTTTAGTGGTTAATCAAGTGTAGAAATATATATTTAACAAGAAAAACTCAAGAAGAAATATTTTTAGAAAATCACTTCACAAGTTGTGAAGATCTAAATTCGTTAAGGATGATATTTTTAAGTAAATAACCACACTTTAAAGGGTAACTATACTTACTAAGTACACTAGCAAGTTACTACAAATTTTTACAAAGTTTCAAGTTCATAACATAGTGTAAATTTCATATTGTTGGCTCATGGTAAGTGTCGAATGATTTGTGGATTGATTGTGTTGATTTACAAAAGAAAATGATATACCTTGAAGGTATGGAAACCTCCATTTTTAGGGGAAACTATGGCAAAATTTTCTAAAAATCTAAACATTTAGAGAAATATTTGTTAACATACACTTACAAGTGTATTTTAAACCACAAATTGTTACAAAAACTTGCCATAATTTTTGTTACAAAAATTATAATTATTGGAGGTTGGTTTTTATAAATAAAAGTGACTAAATATGTATTTAGGAAATACCTATTTAGATGACACCATGTGTGTGATTATTTGTATATTTTGTGTATTAGTTATATTATTTTAGGATATGAAATAATATAACACCTCAAAATACCAAGAACTGCAATCCAAAATATTACCAAAAATTCCAAGGAATAAACATACAAGTTCTACACAAAATATTGGTGAAACCAAACTAAGGAATATGACTTACAAGATATTCCGGAAAATTTATTCACAAAGTATATTTTTGGTGAATAATATTTTGGACACCAATGAAACGAAAATATGGTTTTTACAATTACTACAAGGATATATCATATTTTGACAAGGGAAAAATATATTATTTTGGCAAGTATAAATATATATTTTTCTTGAAATTTTTTAGAAGATATATTATCTTGAAAGAAATATATATTCTCAACAAACCTAAAATACAAGGTCATTGGGATTAAAGATATATTTTCTCATATAAATACGAAATATAACATTTTTGGAGAAAAATGGATTTATATATATTCTCTAAGTTAGACTTGGAAATATATTATTTTTGAGACTTATAAATATTTTTGCCAAGGGAAAAATCATGAATAATTTTTCAAAGTGATATTTCTTAAAATATATATTTTGGAAATATACATTGATGCGATTTTTATTAGAAATATTATTCTGGAAAAATTAATACAGAATTAAGTATAAGAATACTTAACAATTACAAGAAAATACGTATTCTCGTACGTATAAATACACACCGGAATACGACCCCTATACATGGCAAAAATATACAAGTATACGAATACGAATACAAATATACGCATCCTTGAGAAGGAAATGCATGTATAAATACTTGGAAGGTATCAAGTTAAATTATATTGTTTTAACTATTATTCCAAAATTTGATAAATATAATTTAAGTTAAAATATTTATTATTCCAAAATGTGTGTGGTGGGTATGACGCATAAGGCCATCAATCCTCTTTGTAGGACCGAGGGACATGAGTGATAGATCTATTTGGGTGTAGCGAGCCCCGCCCATGTTGGACCAGGGTTTGGCCCATGGGTTGACTATGTCTTACAGCCGGAAGCCCGGTGCAAAGTCTGCTAGGTTTGAGCTTTCCTGCATCACTTCACACATATCAACGGCCTTGCAAACCATTGGTGATCTGTTTTTCCTTGTTGCTTTCATACCGGGATTTACAAACTTACATACATAATTACAATGATTTCAAAGGTTTATTCATACACACAAACAAACACACGAACTCGCTCAACTTTTGTTGATGTTTTCAAACTACATGTATTTTAGGAAATTAGATGTGGATCTGGCGGGCGTTCGGAAGTTCCAAGTATGGTTTAAGAATAAAAGATGTCATCCATGGTCTTAGGGTTTGGTCAGTGTGTCTTATTCCTGGACGAGGCACATCCACCAAAGCCTGATTTTATTTGGAGTCTTTTGATGAGTCCTTCTTGAACTCAAAACAATTCGTATGTTTTATAAGATATGAATTTGAAGTCTATGTTTAAACAATGTTGGTTGTTATGTTTTTAAACTTAATCAATGGATGACTATCTATGGTTTTATCATATAGTTGGTGTTATGATTGAATGCAATGATATTAAGAAAGTTACACCATAATCACGCTTCCGCAAAAGTCAGGGTGTGACAGCTTGGTATCAGAGCTTCGATTGTAGCGAACTAGGATTCTTTCTCCAGTCTAGACTACAATCATTAGGGCTCTCACGAAAATGTTTTCACAACATGTTTTCATTGCATACACGAAACGCCCAGATCCAGGAAAACAAGCATTTTTACAAACGAAAAGACACGAAACACAATTCAAGGGCTATGGTTCAGTCTGAGAGACTGGGTGGTTTAGTCTGAGAGACTGGGTGGTATAGTCTGAGAGACTGAGTGGTTTAGTCTGGGAGACTAGGTGGTTTAGTCTGGGAGACTAGGAAGGATACACGAATACATGATTGCATTTTCATTTATTACATGCTTAATGATAGTAGTTAATATATGTGCATATGTGGTAATTGTTATGTTACAGATACTATGTCATCTTCTGAGAGTGGATTGTCTGACACTGATGACCCCATGGCTGTTGTTTCTGACGATGAGATCATCCCGGAGCCGGAGATTTTTACTTCCGAAACAGAGAGTGACCCGGAGATGATGTCCGACGACGATGACGATTTTCAGCCCTTTGCGTTGCCCGATTTCGGGGATGATTTACCGATTGCTGATGGTATCCCGGACGAGGATCCGATTGTTATTCCTATTCCAGTGCATGATCATCTTATCATCGGTCATCCCGATGGTGAGCACATTGTGGCACCGATCCTCGCTCCTGTTCCTTTGGTGGTCATTCCTCCTGAGGATTGGCTATTTGATGATCTTTTTGATGATGATGTCGATCTGTTTGTTGATGGTCCCCCTGATGATGCCCATGGTGATGGGGAGTTAGATGAGGACGTTGTTGACGTTCCACTTCTGGGGATTCCTGTTATCGAGATTTCATCTGATTCTAGCTTACACTCTGTCTCAGACTCTTTTGCATCTGTGACTTTTCTGCCTTACAGGCAATTGGTTTGCGACATTACGCCACTGATACTGATGATGATACAGCCATGTCAGCTGCACCATCCCCTCCACGTGACATTGAGCCTGGACTTGAGCTTGATTTTGTCCCTGATGATCAGCCTGCTGATGTACCCGCTGATCCTGAACCAATACCTGCACCTGAGCATTTGCCTGATCATGACCCTGTCCCATTTGGCATTCCTGATATAGCACCCCTCATACCAGATCCAGATCCAGATCCAGTTCCTGCACCCGCTGACCCTCCTGTTATTGAGCCAGTCACTCCTCCACTTGCACCTGCACCCGTTGATGTTGCTCCTTTTTCATCCGGTTGAGTCAGATGTGCACCGTGTCGACCTGCCTATTGTCTTCTTACAGGATATACCCGCACCCTGCCCAGGGGAAGGCCCTTCTAGCCAGCAGCCTAGCCATGACCCACATGTATCAGCAGCTTTCCCTCACATGCCTCAGTCTGCACCTACTGCTCATTTTACTTCTTCACCACTAGATGAGCCACTTAGATGGTTCCCACCTTACACCATGCCGATTTCTGATCCCTACCATCCCTCACATTTTACTGGTTATACACGGGATGAGTTAATTCTATCATTGCAACTCCGGTATGAGATCATGAGCCGCAGGATTTTAGAGCTTGAGATGATACCGCGGCCTTTGCCATGTCCGTGTCAGCCTGCTTTTGCTCCTCGTTCATCACCGTCCCCATTTTCACATCCTCCTGCACCGCTTACTCCACTTCCTGAGTTTGATACTCGATTTCTTATTGTTGAGCAGCAGATCAGTTATCTGTTGCGTCATGTTTATGATCTTGATGAGGAGCTAGCGCATGTGCGCAGCTTACTTTTTGTTCCTCCACCTCCTCCTCCACCACCATCAGCATAGACGGTTTTTGGTTTTATGTAGGTAGCTTACTTTTGATGAGAGCACCGCTATTGAGCTGAGCTAGTGAAGCCTTTTGGAGACCACCTTTTGACTGTATGACTTATGGTAGATTGATAGACATTTTGGACAAGGGTAGTGTGACCCTGTGTTCCCTTTTGATAAGATATTTATGTAAAACATGTAACTGTATTTGTGGTCGATGATTAATGAAAGCTCAATCGTAATGTTCTCATTAAATACGATGTTAATTTACTTGTTTATGCTATGACTGCATGCTTACTTGTTATAACAAACGCTATTATATACATACTACTTATTATATACGTAAGACCTGACCTATACAATCTTCTTTATAGAAGATGCCTCCTCGAAGGAACAATCAGTTTCCCACAACAGAGGCTGAACTGCAAGAACGGATTTCACAAGCAATCGCACAACATGAGGCCTTGCGCTCTGAACACAGCGGAGGTACCTCAGGAAATAACCCACCTCATGGTAATGTTTAAGTCACGTAAGACACATTACTATACGTTTAGACATTCCATGTGCGTTACTAATGCTTTCTGTGAATGATGTTGCTTGTACAGGCTGAACTTACAAGTAGTTCCTTGACTGCAAGCCTTTGAATTTTGACGACACTGGAGGTGCTGTAGCTTTCGTTAGATGGGCTGAGAAAACAGATTCTGTGCTGCGGATGAGCAAGTGTGCGTCTGAGCACCAGGTCACTTATATTTCTAGACTTTTCCAAGACGGAGCTCTATCATGGTGGAACCTTCAGGTTCAGACTCTGGGAGAGGAGACTGCGTATGCTATGACTTGGGATGAGATGAAAGAACTGATGCGCAAGAAGTACTGTTCTAGAGTTGAGATTCAGAAGTTGGAAACCGAGTTCTGGAATCTAAAGATGGATGGTCCGAAGATTGCTGAGTAAGTACAGAGATTCCATGACCTGTCTCGCGTTGTCCCCTACATGGTAGAACCAGAGTTCAAGCGAATTGAATGTTTCATTTGGGGATTGGCACCCCAAATCATGAGCATGGTGACTACTTCGAAGCCTCAGACAATTATAGAAGCCATTGATTTGAGCGTAGCACTGACAGAGGAAGCGATTAGGCTGAACAAGTTCTCGATTTCTGAAGGAAAGAAGAAAGAGACTCATGTCGAGTCATCAGGAGAGAACAAAAGGAAGTTCTCGAATTTCAAGAAGGGTACACAAGGAAACAACAGTAGCAACAAGAAAAGAGATGCGAACCCACCAGCCAAAGTCAGGACTGGTGTTGCAAGTGTGGAAAGTAAAGGGAAAGGTTACATGGGCACTTTGCCTAAGTGTGATGTGTGCCAGTTCCATCATGCCGGCCAGTGTAGGTTTAGGAAGTGTGAAAAATGTGGAAAGAATGGTCATTCGAAGAAGACATGCTGGGCTGGTACTGGTCATGGAAATGGTAGTCAGAGAAGTAATGGTAATGGCAATGGGAACCGTGGTGGGAACGGTAATGGGAATCAGACTGGGAACCGTAACCAGGGAAGTAATGGTAATCGTGGTGGTTCTGGAAACCAACCTGGTAATGGAAACCGCAACCAAAACAACAATCAGGGCGGTACTGGAAAAAAGCAAGGATGCTTTAGTTGCGGATATGTCGGGCATTTCAAGCGAGATTGCCCAAAGAACAATCAAGCCCAAGGAAAGCTTTTCAACATTGGAGCTAGGGTAGCTCGCAAGGATCCGAACGTAGTTACGGGTACATTCCCTATCAACCAACACTTTGCATCTGTACTGTTTGATACTGGTGCCGATTATAGCTTCGTGTCCCTAGAATTTAAGAATATACTTTGGTTAGTAGCTAGTAAGCTAGATATTCCATACTCGATAGAACTAGCTAATGGAAAGCTAGTAGAGGCAAATGAAGTAATTAGAGGTTGTGTAATAGAGCTTGGAGAGCATGAGTTTACGCTTGATCTTCTGCCAGTCGAGTTGGGAAGTTTTGACGTGGTAGTCGGAATGGATTGGTTATCAAGCAACCGAGCCGAGATCGTATGTCATGAGAAGATTATCCGCATTCCATTGATGAATGGAGAGACGATTGTAGTGCATGGAGAGAAGAATGACACGCCCTTGAGGATTATCAGCTGTTTCAAGGCCCAAAAGTTTATACGAAAAGGATGTGCTGCATTTTTGGCTCACATTGTTGATAAAGAAGCTGAAGAGCCAAAGCTGGAAAATATCCCGGTGGTAAGGGAATATCCTGAAGTCTTCCCCGAAGATTTGCCAGGATTGCCGCCGCAACGACAAGTTGAATTCCACATTTACTTAGTTCCAGGCGCTGCGCCTGTAGCTAAGGCACCTTATCGACTTGCGCCTTCCGAGTTGCAAGAGTTGTCGACGCAACTTCAGGAGCTTTTGGACAAAGGATTCATTAGACCAAGCTTCTCGCCTTGGGGAGCTCCAGTTCTGTTTGTCAAGAAGAAGGACGGTAGTTTCCGCATGTGTATTGACTACCGAGAGCTGAACAAGTTAACCATAAAGAATCGGTATCCTTTGCCGAGAATTGATGATCTCTTCGATCAACTTCAAGGTTCAAGTTACTACTCCAAGATCGATCTTTGATCAGGTTATCACCAGCTAAGGATTCAAGAAAAGAGTATACTGAAGACTGCCTTTAGAACTCGTTATGGACATAACGAGTCTCTAGTGATGTCGTTTGGTTTGACAAACGCGCCAGCAGTATTTATGGATCTGGTGAACCGAGTTTGCAAGCCTTATCTTGATAAATTCGTGATTGTGTTTATCGATGATATTTTGATCTATTCAAGAACGAATGAAGAGCATGGGCAACACCTTAGACCCATTTTAGAGCTGCTCAAAAAGGAGAAACTGTACGCAAAATTCTCAAAGTGGGAGTTCTGGTTGCGTGAGGTACAATTCCTCGGTCACGTAGTGAATGAAGACAGAATCCACGTGGATCCCACCAAGATCGAGGCGATTAAGAATTGGGAAACTCCAAAGACGCCAACCGAGATCCGACAGTTTCTAGGTTTAGCTGGGTATTATCGCCGATTCATTGAGGATTTTTCTAAAATTGCTCAACCGCTGACCTCCCTTACCCAAAAGGATAAGAAGTATGAATGGGGAGATAAACAAGAAGAAGCTTTTCAGTTACTCAAAAACAAGCTTTGCGATGCACCTATTTTATCCCTACCCGAAGGCACCGATGACTTCGTGGTATACTATGACGCCTCGCGTCAGGGATTAGGTTGTGTGCTGATGCAGCGACAGAAGGTTATTGCTTATGCTTCGCGCCAGTTGAAAGTTCATGAGAAGAACTACACCACGCATGATTTGGAATTAGGCGCAGTGGTGTTTGCATTGAAGATTTGGCAACATTATTTGTATGGCACCCGATGCACGATCTTTACTGATCACAAGAGCTTACAGCACATATTCGATCAGAAAGAGCTTAATATGAGACAGCGACGATGGGTTGAGTTGTTAAACGATTATGATTGTGAAATCAAATATCACCCAGGAAAGGCGAATGTGGTGGCAGACGCCTTAAGTCGAGAATAGAGGATTAAGCCCATAAGGGTTAGGGCTTTGGAGATGATCATTCAAACAGACCTCTCGTTGCGCATTCGTGCGGCGCAAAGAGAAGCTCTAAAAAAGGAAAACTTGAAGGATGAATATCTCCGTAGGATGGAGAACTAGTTGGTACCCAATGAGGAAGGAACATTGCGTTTTATGGGACGAATTTGGGTTCCCCTCTTTGGTGGTCTTAGAGACGTGATTTTTGATGAAGCTCATAAATCAAGGTACTCGATCCACCCAGGATCGGATAAGATGTACCAAGATTTGAAAGATTTCTACTGGTGGCCGAGATTAAAAGGTGATGTTGCAACTTATGTTGGAAAATGTTTGACTTGTGCCAAGGTGAAGGCCGAGTATCAGAAGCCTTCAGGACTTCTACAGCAACTCGAGATACCCACGTGGAAGTGGGAGCAGATCTAAATAGATTTCATAACAAAGTTGCCAAAGACGCCCAGAGGTCATGATACGATTTGGTTAATCGTAGACCGTCTGACAAAGTCTGCACACTTTCTGCCAATCAGGGAAAAGGATAACACAGGTAAGCAAGCTGAGCTGTACCTAAGGGAGATAGTTGCACGTCATGGAGTGCCTATCTCGATTATTTCTGACAGAGACGGAAGATTTGTGTCAAGGATTTGGCAGTCTTTCCAGGAAGTGTTTGGTTCACAGTTGAATTTGTGCACCGCATTTCACCCACAGACGGACAGCCAAAGTGAGAGAACGATTATGACACTTGAAGATATGTTACGAGCTTGTGTAATGGACTTGGGTGGCAGTTTGGACACTCACCTACCCTTGGTTGAGTTCTCTTATAACAACAGCTACCATACAAGCGTTCAAGTTGCACCGTTTGAAGCTCTTTACGGACGAAAATGTCGATCGCCGTTATGCTGGGCAGATGCAGGCGATATACAGCTAGTTGGTCCCGAATTGGTTCAAGAAACGATGGATAAGATCATACAGATCCGAGAGCGCATCAAGGCGGCTCGTGATCGACAAAAGAGCTATGCGGACCAAAGGAGGAAGCCTTTGGAATTCGAAGTGGGAGATATGGTTTTATTGAAAGTCCCACCTTGGAAAGGTGTGGCACGCTTTGGGAAGCGTTGAAAGTTAAACCCATGATTTATTGGACCGTTCAAAATCCTGGAAAGGATTGGCCCTGTAGCATACAAGTTGGAACTACCTGCAGAACTTAATGGTGTTCATGATACATTCCATGTATCTAATCTAAAGAAGAGTCCAACTCAAGAAACAGTGATCATACCTGCGGATGAAGTTCACATCGACGACACACTCCACTTTACCGAAGAACCTGTTGAGGTTACTGATTGGAAAGTTAACAAAACTCGGAGGAGTGGTGTGAAGCTTGTTAAGGTTAGATGGAACGCACGTCATGGCCCAAAGTTTACTTGGGAGCGTGAGGACCGCATGAAAGCAAAATATCCGCATTTGTTCCCTAACACCCCTGCAGCTAGTAGTAAAGCTTAAAATTTCAGGACGAAATTTTCTTAACAGGGGGAAAATGTGACAATTGTAAAAAATTCAGGTATCCGTACAATTAATTAACCATAATTAGTGCTTAATGACTGTGCTAAATTGCAATTAACTATTGTCTGATTACTGCCAGATACATACATGTGCATCATACATTGTTCAATGTCATACCAATATTGCATGAAAGCTTTATTGCCTCAAATGATGCATTAAGTACAGTTAACACAGTTATCTGATAAATCAGGAAAATGCTGACAAAACTCAGCACATAGACAGACAGTGTATTGAGTCACAGAATGAGCCAGAAACTAAGTATTGCACTAGTATAGTGTGTAGGAAAGTAAGGATCACAAAACTGCCTTTCTAAGTGATAGTTTAAGTGCCGGAAAGTGCCTAAAACTCACCCAAAGTGCTGAATTCAACAAAATTCAGCAAAAATAAGCATTCTAACAATCTAATTTTATGCAGAAACATGGTTAAATGGTCCTGAATGCTTTCCTAAGTGTCGGGAATCAAAAGTGTCACAAAAAGGTACATAAAGCACATTAAACTGCATAGTTTAGAACTTTAACAAACCGGTAACCAACCGAACAACCGGACACTACCCGAAACATCAAATTTACACTAGAAGCACTGTTTTAACATTACCAAGCTAGTTATGGTCCCCGAACATCATAACACCCTATAAATATCTAGTAACTAACAAAAATAACTAATACTTGATTTTTAAACTTAATGTAACTAACTTGGTTAAAACCTAAGCTACTATCCCCCCTCCACTAGTTACGGCCCCAACATGGCCCCCACAAGAAGATTTGTTTAAATTTTATAATGGATCATGTTTGTGCTTTCTAAGACATGTTATACAAGGGTTAACATGAGAACTTGGTTTATAAAAGAACATGTGAGACATAAGCTCATAACCTACACACACCAAAACACACACAAGCTTCTCTTCTCCCCTTGGAGCTCTCGGCCGAAACCAAACCCCCATACACTCACCTTCATTCATCCAATCTCATCCAATATAAGCATATACAAGGATGTTAAAGGTCACATAAAGGAGCTAGGAGCTTTCGGAAGTTCAAGAACCTCTCTTGTTTGTTTTTATCCACTTGTTTTCTACACTTGATCATCCCTAGCCTTGTGCTAGTGGTAAGAATCTTGATCTTACTAGTTTACTTCTATTTTAAGTGGTTAAAAGAGGAATCATACTCATAATCTTGAAGAACACTAAAGATCATAAGAATGAAACTTGAACATAAGCATGTTTAATGATGAAACTAAGTTATTTATGTGATGATTTGCTTGTTGATTGTTGTTTGTCCATGTATATGATGTAGATCATCATATGATCTTGCTAGATCATGATTGAAAACATAATCTAGCAAGATGTGAGAATAGAAATTGTTGTAGGATGATAGATCATCCACACATAAAGCATGGACATGAAGGAACATAATGTTTTCTTGAAAAATCATGATAAAAGTAAGTTGTTAATCATATAGATCTAAGAATTTCATGAAGGACTTCTAAAGAAACCAAGTTAAAAATATAAGTTTCATTTAATCTTGGTTCTTACATAAACAAACATTATTTTTGGTGAATAAACAAGTATAAGAACACTTGTGAAACAAGAAGAAATCATAAAGAAACATTTTTAGAAAATATGATTTGAAGTTGTAAACATCTATATTCTTTAAAAATGAAGTTTTTAAAAAACTAATCCCACTTTAGAAGGTAACAAGGCTTACTAAGAACACTAGTAAGTTCCTACAAATTTTTACAAAGATTCAAGTTCATGAAGTAATAGATTATTACTTGATTTTGGCAAAATTGGTAAGTGTAAGTTGTTTATTGTTGATTGTGGATTGATTGTGATGATTTTTACAAAAGGAAATGATATGCTTGAAAGCATGGAAACCTCCATTTTTAGGGGAATATAGCAAAATTTTCTAAAAATCCAAACACTTAGAAAAATATTTATTAACCTACACTTACAAGTGTATTTCAAACCTTAAATTGTTACAAAAACTTTGCCATAGATTTTGTTACAAAAATATAAATATTGGAGGTTGGTTTTTATAAATAAACAGGGACTAAATATGTATTTAAGAAATGTATATTTAGAAGACACCATGTGTGTGATTAATTGTATATTTTGTGTATTAGTTATATTATTTTAGGGCTTGAAATAATATAACACATCAAACACCAAGAATTACAATCCAAAATATTACCAAAATTCCAAGGAATAAAGATACAAGTTATACACAAAATATTGGTGAAACCAAACCAAGGAAAATAACTCACAAGAATATTCCGAAAATTTATTCGCAAGTATATTTTTGGTAAATAATATTTTGGACATCAAGGAAACAAAAATATGATTTTTTTTTTATAATTTCTACAAATTTATATCATATTTTTGACAAGGGAAAAATATATTATTTTGGCATGTATAAACATATATTTTCTTGAAGATTTTAGAAGATATATTATCTTGAAAGAAATACAATTTCTCAACAAACATAAAATACAATATTATTGGGATTAAAGATATATTTTCTCATATAAATATGAAATATATCATTTGGGGGAAAATAAGTTTATATATATATATATATATATATATATATATTCTAAGTTAGACTTAAAAATATATTATTTTTGGAACTTATAAGAAAATACGAATATTTTTGCCAAAGGAAAATTATGAATAATTTTTCTAAGTAATATTTAATGAAATATATATTTTGGAAATATATATTGGTGGACTTTCTATTAAAGATAATATTCCAGAAAATTAATACGAAATTAAGTAAAAGAATACTTAATGAATACAATAAAAATACGTATTCTTATACGTATAAATACACACCGGAATACGTCCCTAATACATGGCAAAAATATACAAGTATAAGAATACGAATACAAATACCCCCATCCTTGGGAAGGAAATACAAGTATAAATACTTGGGAAGTATTAAGTTACAATAATATTGTTTAACAATTATTCCAAAATTTATAAATATAATTTAAGTTAAAATATTAATTATTTTAACAAATAATTATATAACTTGGAATAATATCGAAGATATGAAGAAACGTAACTCAAAGACATTAATACTAAGTCAAGGCACGACCCGCTCGTCTAATAGATCATAGTACGTTGTAGGAAGTCGTGTTTACCCAAAGGAGCTTGAGTTACGGTGACCGAAGACGCAAGACAGTGAGTTTCGTGACCCCCTTTTCTTTTAACTGTTTTCAGTTTTATAACTTCGGGGGGGGTGAAGTACATGTTACAACTGTTTACAAAAGTTACTAATTGGTATGGTTAGCTAAGGAAGGGTACTTCTAGATCATGTGTGTGGTGGGTATGACGCATAAGGCCATCAATCCTCTTTGTAGGACCGAGGGACATGAGTGATAGATCTATTTGGGTGTAGCGAGCCCCGCCCATGTTGGACCAGGGTTTGGCCCATGGGTTGACTATGTCTTACAGCCGGAAGCCCGGTGCAAAGTCTGCTAGGTTTGAGCTTTCCTGCATCACTTCACACATATCAATGGCCTTGCAAACCATTGGTGATCTGTTTTTCCTTGTTGCTTTCATACCGGGATTTACAAACTTACATACATAATTACAATGATTTCAAAGGTTTATTCATACACACAAACAAACACACGAACTCGCTCAACTTTTGTTGATGTTTTCAAACTACATGTATTTTAGGAAATTAGATGTGGATCTGGAGGGTGTTCGGAAGTTCCAAGTATGGTTTAAGAATAAAAGATGTCATCCATGGTCTTAGGGTTTGGTCAGTGTGTCTTATTCCTGGACGAGGCACATCCACAAAAGCCTGATTTTATTTGGAATCTTTTGATGAGTCCTTCTGGAACTCAAAACAATTCGTATGGTTTGTAAGATATGAATTTGAAGTCTATGTTTAAACAATGTTGGTTGTTATGTTTTTAAACTTAATCAATGGATGACTATTTGTGGTTTTATCATATAGTTGTTGTTATGATTGAATGCAATGATATTAAGAAAGTCACACCATAATCACACTTCCGCAAAAGTCAGGGTGTGACAGTCGAAACGTAAAAAGTCGTAAATATATAAGATTTTTTTATTTAGTCGAAGTCGTTCGTAACGCGTTTTTAAATTCGTTATTAAATTGATTTTGAAAAGTGTATTTAAAAATTGTTTTTAAATATGTTATTAAATTGTTTTTGAAAATCGTATTTAAAAATTGTTTTTAAATTTGTATTTTTAAACACACATATATGGATATTGATATAGATTTCGACCTGGACGCGGATCTTTTTGAGGAGCCGATCGCACTTGATCTACTACACGGTCACGTGTACCTGGCGTTCCCGATGGGGTCAGACATGCATGAGTGGTGCGCGAAGTTGCACACCATGGAGATAGGGGGCATGTCGGGATTGATTGGGAGCTTTTGGAGACAGCGGAGGAGGCCGCGAGGGCGAGGGAGATTATTGGGTTGGATACCCTGTTTGCGCATTTGTTCCAGACTGCGTTGGAGGACTCGTATCGTAAGATTACGGTCGAGTTCATTTCCACATTTATATACGTGTCGCATCCGAAGGATTACGTGGAGGACCCAGACCATGTCGTGCACAAGGTCACTTTTTGTCTGGCCAAGTAGGAGTTTGGGATGAGCCTGCGGAACTTTGTCGTCCGTTCAGGTTTATACACTAAGGTCGAGCTCGATACAGATGTTTATACGCAGGGGGTTAGAGCCTTAGACAGGCAGACCCTTATTAGTTTCTGGATGCCTATTGCCAGGGTTCCCTTTGGGAAATCCTCGCAAAAGGCCACCGCCGTCAGAGACCCCCTGTATAGATACCTCCATCGCATTATTTGGGTCATCGATCGTGCCCCGGTATCACAGCCGGGACAAGGTCAACATGGGTGACCTTTTCTTTCTCTACTGCCTGTTGCTGCCTCATCTGTGTGCGCTCGCTGCGTGCCTGGCGGAATACTTTGCTACCGCTTATCATAGGCAGGAGCGTGGTAGGCTCTTCGGCAGGTCCTACGTTACAGCGATCGCGCGCTCTTTAGGGATCGTGCCCGAGAGTGACCCGCTGCTGCCCTCGGCCATTCCGTCGACTGAATCAGGTCGTGCGTCAGTATCCATCATGCGTTTGATGTACACATTTCACGGGATCGTCCTGCGCTTTCGGACGTGCGATTACCAGATTTGGGTGCCCGAGGTGTTACCGGAGGTGATCCCCGTAGTCATTGAGATTAGGGACCGGATACTAGCGCATCCGGCTGTTCAGGAGGCTGCTCGGCAGGCTCAGCGACAGTCTCTGGGTTTGGATGAGCCTGAGGATCAGGATCAGTCTCAGCCTCCGCCTGGTTTGCCTCCGGCTGATCACGTCGTTGATGACGAGACCCCGCTGTCGTCGCCGTCACCTCCGCATCCGCCGTAGTACCCACAACACGTCATTGCAGACCTGCCTCCTGCTGTGCAGGCGGTGGCTCGGGACTTCGATCGGCGCCTCCGACGTGCTGACGCCCGACACACTTGGATCATACAGACGCTCATGCAGATTGTAGATCATTTGGGATTGCCGCCCCAGCCACTGCCACCGTCCCCACCATCAGAGGATCAGTAGCATTAGTCTTTATTTTGTATTAGACATTCAGTTGTATTTTTGTATTAGACATTTAGTTGTACTTATGTCTTGTATGTAGAAATTGATTTTACATATATTTATGCGGTAGATCTTTTATTTACACGATGTTTGTGTCGAATGTTTACGTTTATTTCATACGTCTCTTTCAACATTTAAATAATTTATGTTTTATAAAATGAAACAAAAATCTACAACTTTTCAACAAAAAAACACAACCAAATACAACCAAACAACAAACCAACACCTATTTTTTCCACCAAAACCTCACTTTTTCACCCAAAAATAAACACTCAGACCTAATTTAATTTGAGGCCGCGAAACAATTCTATCCATGGCTTTGGTTAAAGTTAAACAAACCGCTAAAACATTCATTCTTTGAATTCTTCCCGCCCCTCCTTCCCCTTACTTGTATTATAGAAAATTCCAAAATGAGTAAGCATACCAGATCCAGAAAATCAGACAACGTAATTGGCAAAGAAAAGGTCACCCCGGTTCAAGTCGCCTTCATCATTGACAGATACCTCTCCGATAACAACTTCGTTCGAACCAGATCCACTTTTCGAGAAACTTCGATTAGACTAGGAGAAGTTTTGGGTCGTAAATATATAATAATCAGTCAGACCTAAATGCCCCGTTTTCAACAAAAAAACACAACCAAATACAATCAAACAACAAACCAACACTTAATTTTTTCCACCAAAACTTCACTTCCCCCCCCCCCCCCCCAAATAAACAGTGAGACCTAAATGCCCCGCTTTTGGTACCAGCTCAACAGACAATGACTGACAGGCTCAGTCTTTGTCTGTTCACTTTACCCCAAAGCGCCCCATTTGACCAAAGCGGAGCGTTTCAGCGTGTATGAATAGCTAAAGGACGTGTGTGAATAGTATGTGAAAAATTAAAAACTATGTGAAGTGTATGATGTAACCCATTCATCAAGACAAATCAATACCTAAGATTAGGGCGGCGACAATTATGTAGATAACTAGAAAGTTATAGAAAAAGGAAGGGTGCTACTATACGCACCCCCCTATTTACTTTTTTCACCCCCCCTCCTCTCACATACTTACAAGTGGGGCCTGCGTGGGACCGACAGTTTTCCTCTCACAAGGGGGTGTAATCAGGAAATAGGGGGGGTGCGTATAGAATGAGCCAAAAGGAAAAGCTACAATTGTTAAATATTTGATTCCATCGTTTTCTAACCACACCTTTTATACAGTTTATTATATTTAATAAAAAACTATATACTGTAAAATCTAACATTTTATTATTTTTAATCTGAGCATAATGTTATACTTCAAAAAAATATGAGCTTTGTTAAATTGTACATAAAGGCGTAATAATCTAAATAATTTTACGTCGTGGTTAGCAAGACGCTAGAGTCAAACAACACAAATTGCAACAAAAGGCATCAAATATTTCCAATAACCTTTTATGCATGGATCTATCTATTTTTTTTATCTACCCCCCCCCCCCCCCCCCCTCTCCTTTAATTTTATCGTAAACTTAGTTCAAGATCCACCAATACCTACAGAACTTTTTTTTTTAGTTTTTTCAGATCTGAAGTGCTGTGAATATTAATCAAATCTCTTATATTACTTTTATGTGGTGTAATTTTATATAAGTGTTACTTTTTTCTATACTTGTACATTTGTATGACTGTACGTAATTATATAATAATTTTAGAGCCTATCCCTTATTTCGTACCTTTGACACAATTTCTACACCACATTAATGATTCACTCATCATTAATTCTTAAATTAATGCACATCTCACCCACCATCCATGCATCCCGTCACCCATTTAATGCCCC
>JARYGA010021365.1:0-63845 GCA_030545235.1 Helianthus tuberosus
AAGTCTCACTTAAAATATATTTTATTTCTAACTCCCAAAATATAAATATTCTTCTCAAAAATATTATATTTTCTATTACATAATTTTCCCAAAATAATACTTTAACAAAAATACGCGTTCATGAATATTCCCTTAAAATGTGTAAGTTACGTTTTAACGATCGAGTGGTAATAATAATTACCGGTGTAACTTATATATTTATCGTAGAGACGTTCGTATTATTTTGGATCCATTAACATTCGATAGTATTATTTTTACCCTAAAAATAATACTAGTATTTTCACAAAATAATCATAAACACATATCAAGTGACTTTATGAAAAATATATACTAAATATACATTTACCAAGTTTTATTTTGTGAAATCCCACCTCCGATGTTTTGTAAATATAGTCGTGGCGAAATCTATATTTTGAAAACAAGTCGAAAAGTATTTCTAACACTTATAGTGAAAATAATTCTAAGTGTTAGGTTTTTAGAAAAATTTCGCCAGAGTTTCCTCTGTAACTGGAGGTGACCACGCTTTCTAGCGTATCATTTTCTTTTATAAATTGAATCAACATTCTTTTCATTTAATCAAAACAATGTTCAAAACAACAAACTAGTAAATAAATATGTATATCGCATAAATTACATGAACTTGCGTTTTATCCAAGAACATAAAGTAAATTCCATTACTTTTAGTGGATCTTTATATAAATCAATCCGGTTTCGTAAAAACCCCGTTTTTAAAGAAATTCCATCTTTACAACTTCTCGTCATCTTTTTCAAAAATAGTTATTTTGTCGAAAGTGTGTGCTACACAAGTGTTTACACACTTGTGTGTTCTAAAAATCATTCGTGTTAGTGTAAGATCCGTCTTTAGAAAACATGATTTCTTTGATACTTGGTTCTTTGAAAATACCGCTTGTAGATACGTAGATCTACTAGTTTTAAATACTATTTCACAAGCAAAGTCGCTTTTACACAAGTTCATGATATGTGTGTGGTAGAGTTTCGTCCTTTAACCCTTGTTACTTCCAAAACAACCTTATGTCATGATCCATGATCGTGACCAACCCGGGTTAAATGACGATCCGAGCTACCACAACATAGATCGGGTCCAAATAATCACACAAATCAATTACTACAAGTTTTACACAACATATGAGCTTTTAACCATCACTTTTAGTGTTTTTAGTAGACTTTTAAGCTTCATCTTGTATGTTTGCGACTTTTAACCGTTACATATCATTTTAACCACTTTAAAATAGTTCGAGAGGGTGATTATAGCAACTTACTACTAGCTCGAGGCTAGGGAAGAATCTATGCGCAAAATGAGAGGATAAAAGCAATAGAGTGAGGTCCTTCGCCTTCCGAATGCACCAAGCCTCCTTATACGTGATCATTAACGCTTGTATAAACTTGGAATGTGATGATCAAAACTCGAAAATATGATGGATGTGGAGGGGGTGTTCGGCCGTGAGTGGTAGAGAGGGAGAGAGAGCTTGAGTGTGGTGAGTGTTGAGTGAAAATGATTAGTGTGTTAAACCTTGAACTTATAGACAATTTTCTTGATCATTAACCAATGGATTTTGTGTCATCTAGATATTAGACACATAAGATTATTATAATCACAAAGGTACAAGGGGTGTCCCCTTGGGGACCGAATTCGTAAAAAGGGGGGGGGGGTAGTTTGGTTCAAATCCAACTAAACACCAAGTATTAGTTAGTTAATTATGAGGGTTAACCCGGTTACTAGTGTGTAGTGTGTTATGACGGGTGTTAGGGTATTCAGGGACCCTAACTGGCTCAGAAAAAGATAAACAATGAAAATGACAATATTTTCATGTTCTGGGTAAAGTCCGGTTGTTCGGTTGGATAGTAATCCGTTAAAGCGTTAAACAAGCTTTAAAGTGTCGTTATTATTATTTTTAGTGACACAACTTATTCCTGACACTTTGGAAGGTGTCTAGTAACATTTTACTCATGTTTTGGCACTTTATTAGTTAGCCAAATGCTGAATTTTGTACTTAGAGTACGTTTTAGGCACATCCGGTCACTGTAACTTATTCCTAGAGACGCATTTCTACAACCCTTATATCCCTACACTCACCACTAGTGTAGCAAAATATTTCTGGCTCATACAGGCCTTAGAGGCAGTGTCTGCCTGATGCTGGCTTATCAGCATGTTCAATAGGTTATCCATTTATAGTGCTACTGTGCTTTTTGTGCATCGTGTTTGTCACTAAGGTTCAGCATGTAAATAATGTAGTGACGGTAAGTAAAGTATGATGCAGGTATATGCATGTATCAGAAATCAAGTAGCAGTTCTTCAGTAATTTCAAACAAGCACAGTAATTAAACAGTAATTAATTATTAATTAAGTCGTACGGATACCTGGTTTAGTGAGGGTTGTCACACCTATGGTGGTCCTTGGACCACTGGGTACCCACCTTATGTGTACCAGCACCCGCCGCCTCCTCAACCTCTATATCAGCAGCCGTCGCGGCCGCAGCTGATCCCGCCAGAACGCCAACAAGAGGTTCTTAAGAGATTGGACCGAGTTGAGCACGAAGTTCGGGAAGAACGTAGGAGCAACTGGGGATTCGTGAAGGGTTTGGCAGACTTACTTAAGGGAAAGAGCAAGAGGAATCATTAGCATTCCCTGTTTATTTATTTATGTTGTAATCATGTCCCTGCGTGGACATTTATTTCTGTACTCAGCCCCTGCGTGGGCTTGTCTTTTTGTATTCTGCTCCTGCGTGGGCATGTCTTTCTGTTGACCCCTGCGTGGGTTTGTTTGTTTGTTTAAGCCCCTGCGTGGGCATGTTATTTCAGTAGAAGTCCCGTTTAGGGCAAAATTTGTAATGGAATGGTTTAATTTTTATTTTCATATTTGTTGCTAATTATATGCATGAACATAAAACATAAAATAAATGAAAATAACATTCCTATTAAAAAGATCTACCATTATAATAAAATGGCAAAATCTAAAAGGGACAAGACCTAGCCATGTGTCATCTTAAGACAGGGCCAAGATGGTACTTCCATAATTAGATTCAGATCCATATTAACATCTCAATTTAGGATTGTTCTGCGTTAAATATTAAAAGAATCTTAAACATAAAACCTAGTCTATATGTCGTTACAGACATGGCCAAAGATGGTAAAACCTACACAAAAGATTCCAATCCGTGTTAATATCTGAAAACATGTTAACATTTTGACAAACTGTGATACGATAAAATCGCATAGGTCATCTTTAAATTGGGATATTTCAATTTCCCTTATTTATATAACCATCCCTTAAGGATGAAGTGCCTACGGGCTATAATTAACGTCCTCTGAGACTAAAGACAGTGATAGCCTACAACTCCCTGTCAAGAAAAGGTAGTGAACTTTGATTCAAACCTTAATGCCTCGATTCCATAAAATCTGGGCTTATAAATTAAAATATGTCTGTGTGACTAGGCTTTTTGTGCTATTATTAAATTATGATATAGGATTGTAATAAAGGTCCTGAAAATATATAAATAATTAAAAAATTAACCAAAATGGTTATTAAAACCATGGTTAATAAATCATAAAATACTGTAAGAGCTTCTAAATAAACCTTGTCCATTATTTTCTTATATGTAGCAATTTAAGCTACATGACTAGGTCAGAAGAGATAAACAGTCATCCGATGGAAAACCATGATAATACAAAAATACATGTGACCGGTGCGAAACTGCAAGCACTGATTGATAATGCTGTTACAAAGGCTATGGAGCGACAGTATAATGAGTCTAGCGGGACTCAAAGTAGGACCCTATCTACACCGCATTCCAAGCCTAAGACTCATTCTGAGGCTCACAGCAAGCCACCCTCTAAGAAAAATGAGTCAAAGAAAGATGATGATCGACATTCCTCAAACCAAAACTGTGTTCCATCCAAGAGGATATTGTTTGATGATAAACCACGTGCTAAGTCCTGTACTTATAAATATTTTGTTACTTGCAAACCCCGAGACTTTACTGGGGAAAAAGGGGCAGTGGATTGCATGACGTGGATGGATGAGATGGACACTGTGGTAGATATCAGTGGTTATGCTGATAGGGATGTTGTAAAGTTCGTATCTCAGTCATTCAAGGGTGAGGCCCTAGCCTGGTGGAGGTCGTTGATTCAAGCTACCGGGAAGATTCCATTATATAACCTAACATGGGATCAATTTGTTACTCTCATCAAGGAGAACTACTGCCCTCAGCATGAGGTTGAAAAGATTGAGTCTGATTTCCTATCCTTGGTTATGAAAAACCTAGATTGCCAAGCCTACCTTACTAGCTTCAATACAATGTCCAGGTTGGTTCCTTAGCTTGTGACACCAGAACCCAAGAGGATAGCTCGGTTCATTGGGGGTTTAGCCCCAGAAATTAAGGCAAGTGTGAAAGCCTCTCGGCCAGCTACTTTCAGATCTGTAGCTGATATATCCTTGTCCCTCACATTGGAAGCGGTCAGGCAGAGATCGCTAAGGAACACGGATGCTGAGAAAAGAAAACGTGAGGATGACAACTCACGGCGTTCGGATAAGAAGCATAAGGGAAACCATGACCACAATAAAGGTTCTGGGAATAAGAAGGATGGTCAACAGTCGGGTGATAAACCCAAGTGCAAAGTCTGTAAGAAGCACCATTTTGGGAGGTGCAGGTATGAGTCGAAATCCCAGTCTCAGCCAAAAGCATGTGGGATTTGTAAGTCAAGTGAACACAAGACTCTCGATTGGAAGAAGCTAAAGGACGCAACGTGCTACAATTGCAACGAAAAAAGGCACATTAAGACAAATTGCCCAAAATTTGCAAAGAAAGCTGAGGGGGGGACCAATGCCAGGGTCTTTCAAATGAACGCACAGGAGGCTATCCAGAACGACAATGTGATAACAGGTACCTTTCTCATAAATGATGTCTACGCAAGAGTGTTATTTGATTCTAGAGCAGATAAGTCTTTTGTAGACAATAAGTTTTGTGAATTGTTGAAATTGCCTGTTAAAACCTTAAGTATGAAGTATGAGGTGGAATTAGCTGATGGAACCATAGAAACCGCATCAACCGTGTTAGATGGATGTGTTATATCCATTAGGAACCACTCTTTTCCTTTGTCCCTACTTCCCTTTAAGCTAGCCAGTTTTGATATAGTGATAGGCATGGATTGGTTATCGCATAGCCAAGCCCGGATCGTCTACAACAAGAAGCAAGTGGTGATCAAGACCCCGTCTGGTGTGCCGCTTACCATTCAGGGAGATACCCAGTATGGATTGCCTGAGCATGTGGCTATGCTCAAAGCATCCAGATGTCTGAAGAAGGGTTGTGTCATTTATATGGCACAAATAACTATTGATGAGCAGAAGCCTAAGATTGAAGACATCCCCGTCATTTCTGAATACCCTGAAGTTTTCCCTGAAGAACTACCTGGTTTGACACCAGATAGGCAAGTAGAATTCAGAATTGACATCATTCCTGGAGCAGCACCTGTTGCTAGAGCACCTTACAGGTTGGCACCAACAGAGATGAAAGAATTACGGACTCAATTGGATGATTTGCTGGCAAAAGGTTTCATACGTCCTAGTTCATCTCCTTGGGGAGCACCAATCCTATTTGTGAAGAAGAAGGATGGATCGATGCGTCTGTGCATCGATTACCATGAGCTTAACAAGGTCACTATCAAGAATAGGTATCCTTTGCGCAGGATCGACGATCTATTCGATCAACTGCAAGGAGCAAGTTATTTCTCCAAGATTGACTTGAGGTCAGGTTACCATCAATTGAAGGTTAAAGATGAAGATGTACACAAGACTGCATTTAGGACTCGCTATGGCCATTACGAGTTCCTAGTGATGCCTTTTGGGCTCACTAATGCACCTGCCGCATTCATGGATCTTATGAATCGCGTCTGTAAGCCTTACTTGGATAAATTTGTCATCGTCTTCATCGATGACATTCTCATTTACTCGAAGAGCCAAGCTGACCACGAGAAGCATCTCCGTTGCATCCTGAAACTGCTTCATCAAGAAAAGCTCTATGCTAAATTTTCGAAGTGTGAATTTTGGCTTCGTGAAGTCCAATTCCTTGGACATGTTGTTAGTGAGCGTGGAATCCAAGTAGATCCCACTATGATTGAAGCTATTATGAACTAGCAAGAGCCGAAGATGCCTACAGAGATTCGCAGTTTTCTAGGACTGGCTGGATACTACAGGCGATTTATTGAAAACTTCTCAAGAATTGCAGCACCTTTGACTCTTCTCACCCGCAGGAATAGTAAGTTTAATTGGGGGCCTAAGCAGTAAGAGTCTTTCGACATTTTGAAGCAGAAGTTGAGCAACGCCCCAGTACTGACGTTGCCTGAAGGAATTGATGAGTTTGTAGTACATTGTGATGCATCACACACCGGTATGGGATTTGTGCTTATGCAAAAAGGCAAGGTCATTGCCTATGCTTCACGTCAGTTAAAGGTGCATGAGAAGAACTACACCACCCATGACTTGGAGCTGGGTGCCGTTGTATTCGCATTAAAACTGTGGAGGCATTACTTGTATGGAACTAAGTGTGTGATCTACTCTGATCACAAAAGCTTTCAACACTTGTTCAATCAGAAGGACTTAAACATGAGGCAGCGACGCTGGATGGAAACCTTAAATGATTATGACTGTGAGATAAGATACCATCCTGGCAAGGCAAATGTAGTCGCTGATGCCTTAAGTAGAAAGGAGAGAGTGAAACCTATAAGAATCAATGCCAAGAGCATTGAGATAAAGAATAGTTTGAACGAAAGGTTGTTAGCTGCGCAGAAAGAAGCTGTATTAGAAGCTAACTATCTTAATGAAAAGCTAGGAGTAACTGAAGAGCAGTTATCCTACGGCAAGGACGAAATTCTGAGACTAAATGGACGAATTTGGGTTCCAGTTTATGGAGGACTACGGGACGTTATCCTCCAGGAAGCCCATAGTTCTAAATATTCCATTCATCCTGGAGCTGATAAGATGTACCAGGATCTGAAGGCAAATTATTGGTGGATAGTCTTGAAGAAGTCTATAGCTGCCTATGTAGCTAAATGTCTGCCGTCAGGGTTGTTACAACAGCCTGAACTTCCCACCTGGAAGTGGGAGATGGTGACAATGGATTTCATCACCAATTTGCCAAAGACAAGGAAAGGAAATGATACAATATGGGTCATAGTAGATAGACTGACTAAGTCAGCACATTTTCTACCCATCAAGGAGACTTATAGCTCTGACATGTTAGCCCAATTGTACGTAGATAAGATTGTATCTCTGCATGGCGTGCCAGTGGCTATTATTTCTGACAGAGATACCATATATACATCTCATTTTTAGAAAAGTTTCCAACAGTCTTTGGGAACGCGCTTAAATTTTAGTACGGCTTACCATCCTTAGACGGACGGACAAAGTGAGCGTACAATCCAGACGTTGGAAGACATGCTTCGTGCATGTGTTATTGATCTGGGTGGTAGTTGGGATAACCACCTGCCATTGATCGAGTTCTCCTATAACAATAGCTACCATACAAGCATTCAGGCTGCGCCTTTTGAGGCATTATATGGTAGAAAATGCAGGACACCTATTTGTTGGGTAGAAGTAGGAGAAGCTCAGTTATCAGGTCCTGACATAGTCTTTGAAACGATGGACAAGATTGTCCAGATTCGTGACCTCCTGAAAGCTGCCAGGGATAGGCAGAAAAGTTATGCTGATAAAAGGCGAAAACCTCTAAAGTTTGAGGTTGGTGATAAAGTTTTGCTTAAAGTATCACCCTGGAAGGGGGTGATGCGATTTGGTAAGAAAGGTAAGTTAAGCCCAAGGTATATAGGACCATTCGAGATCATCGAATGTGTAGGAACAGTGGCTTATAAGTTAAACTTACCTGAAGAGCTCAGTGGTATTCACAATGTATTCCACATCTGCAATCTGAAGAAATGTCTAGCTGATGAATCGCTAGTCATACCACATACAGATGTGCACATAGATGAGAGCTTGAAATTTGTGGAAAAACCTTTGTCGATTGAGGATCGACAGGTTAAGAAGCTTCAGAGGAAGCATGTGCCTATTGTGATGGTTAAATGGGATGCCCGCAGAGGTCCCGAGTACACATGGGAGGTAGAGTCCATAATGAAAGAAAAATACCCTCATTTGTTTCAGTAAATCTCGAGGTCGAGATTTCTTTTAAGGGGGTGAGGATGTAACACCTCGAAAATTTATGTCCAATAATGTATCGACACGTGTCATAAGCTTTAAACGTGTAAAGGATTGATTTAGAGGGACTAAAGTTGACAAACAAGGAATCTATGTGTGTAAAAGGATTCAAAATGTCAACAATAGATAAATATACTCTAAAATAGCCCTACATGATGTTTATACCCTTAAACGAATAAATCATGGATCATACGAAGCTAATTGTGAAAGAAAGTGAGAGATTACAAACTACAGGGGTTAAATGTGTCAACATGTTTAAAGTATACCTCTGAGTGACCTTTTAGCAAACCTGAAGCTTTGTAACGATTAAATGTGCTCACTAGAATGTGTGATAAAAATTTCACAAAGTTTCGTTATCATATGAGAAAGTTATGATAAAATTCGTATACGAGGGGTTAAAAGCACCAACATTGAATTCTAAGGCCTTACGGGTGATCACAAAGTTAAACAAGGACTTAACGGAGTTTGGTTAAGTCTTAAGACCCTTAAAAGTATGGTTAGAGGGCCAAAAGTGCAAGAAATAAACTTAAAACCACGCATACAAGGACCAAGGACCAAAAATGCAAATAACAAAACTTGTTTGGCCTGTTCTGACAACTCACACGGGCCGCGTAAGGTATCAGGGGACCCTTACGCGGGCCGCCTGAACACCCCAGCGACAGAAAAATAAAGGCCTGTTAAAGCTGTTAACCGACTTCAAACGCTTGTTTTACATACCATGGGCTGCCCCAATGGTATTTCATGAATAAGGGGCACTTGTAAGCATCTCATATCACCTGTAGACTTCCTTGGCATGATCCTAGATGATCAAAATGAGTATATAAGGAGCTTCAAGGTTGCAACATTGGGCACATTCATTTGCAAACCTTCACAAGTTTATTTCTGGAGCTCCTCTGATCAGCAACAAAATTCCTTAGGCTTCCTAATCGTGCATAGGACCCTTGTAAGTGTCCTTAACCCTTCCTAATTCAGTTTAGCTTAGTTAATTAGCTTAAAGTCAAACCGTCGTAATTAAGGTTTGACTTAGAGATTACTCTTAATTTGTCCTGTCAAATATCGAATTAAAAATACCTATGAGTGGGTAATTATGTGGGTAATAAACCCTTAAAAGGGTACTCTCTGATTCCCACTCTAACTAGGTCAATTGTCGGGTCAAAGTTAACTTTAAAAAGTCAACAGAAAGCTTATTTTCAAATTAATGCATAATTAGCAATATAGAAGCCATGCAACCTGTTTTATCACTAATATAACTTGGTAATTAATGTAAGAACATGTCTAAACATGTTCACCCCGACAATTTTCAGTTTAGGCTCGGTTTGGGACCGAAAGTCGCATAGTTTGACTTCTGCTTTGACTTTCAGTTCTGACCCGTTTAAGCATAGTTTAGAAATGCCTTAGAGCCTTAATAGGACCAGGTTTCATGTAACTATAACTCTCTGAGATTATGCAACTTGGTTCATTAGTTATCTAGATCATTTGCGTGTTTCCGTTAAATGCTTAAATGTTGACTATTATGCCCTTTTCACCTTAAAATGTGATTTTTGAAAAAGTAAAAGACTAGAAACCTTCATTACTGATTCATAAGCTTGTCCCTAAAATTTGACATCAGTTTGAGGTCTAGATTAGGAGTTATGCTCATTAGCGTAAATAAGAAGCTTTTTTAGTAATTAAATGGCATAATTAGCATATAGCATATCTAAACCCAATTTTTGATATCAAACTTTTACCCACTGATATAATATAATATTTTGGGATTTTTTAAGATTTTTATTTATTTTTAGGCTGAGCATAACTTAGAGTTCTAAGCTTGATTAGGTTATTGTCGGGTTTGCCCTTTTGGGCTATAAAATGAGTTTTACAAATCATTTTGATATCAAACCTTTTTCTACTGATCTAATATGATAAATAAAATGTTTTGAGCCTTCTGGAATAATAAAAATATTAGCTTTCTTTTGAAAACCCGGAAATGGCTCCAAATCGCCTTTTTAAGCGTTTTTAACGCATAGTATGTATTAAAACTATTTTAAACATATAAGGTTTAATGCCTACTGATATATTCAGTAAATTTTTATAATTTAACAGTAAGTAAAAGTTTCAAACTCAGATTTCCAGTTTTGACCATTTAGGCTTATGTGAAATTACCAAAATGCCCCTACGGTGCATAGCATGGTTATAATTAATAAATTTCACATATATATGATACCCTACTGTTATAACTTAGTAAATTAAGTATTTTTACTGAGTATATCAGACCTGTAACACAGTTTAATATTTAAACTCCTTTATAACCTTTAAAATGACCAAAATGCCCCTACGAGGCATAATGTGAGTTTAAAATCATTTTGGGCATAATAGAAGATATCTTACTGATGTCACAACATATTTAATGCATATTAACTTAGGAAACCTGCATATGACTTTTATTGTTACCCGTTACCCGTTACGCATTATTCGCGTCCGGTTCGGTTTATGTAACTAGTTTGCATAAATTGACCGAAACGGGTCAAACCATATCGTTTTTGTCTCAAAATCCAGAATGTGTTTAGTTTACCCATATTATACAAGTCTTCAAACTTGTTGGGTCTAAATCACATTCTATTCCGGTTTTCGCTTCTTCATGCGTTTAAACCATATCTTCTTTAAAACTATCTGGTCTAAGCTTAGGCTAAACTAAAGACCCGTTAGAAATCTAATAGGTTATTATAAACCTTCGTTCCAGAATAGGAGACCCGGTAAAAGCTACGTGCACTTGCTTATTGTGATTATTACTTGCAAAGGTAAATACTTTTAACTTATTTTCCCTTATACGGGCCTGGGGTACGGTATATAAAATACCGCTTGGTCGGGCATCTGACTTTAATCGTTTGGTGGTTAAATATTATCGATATGACCCGTTTAAAAATTTGGTTTTGTTTGCTTAAACGCCTTTGGGGGGTTAATGACCATGTCCCGGATATCCTTGGCATCATTCATAGAATGGCCACGACCTTAGCACGTGGGTGTAGGCGTACACCAGTCAGTGCATTTAAAATTAAGAAGGTATAACCGTCGGTTACGAGAATAACTCGCCGCGGGACTATACCATGTGGTGTGTCTATTAATCTTTAACTCGGCATGAACCGGGCAACTGAACGTATAACAACCATGTAATTCTTTTACAAGTTTATATATAAATAATTATCCCAAGTTATAAAATCTTTTGTGCCATGTGCATTCAAATCAATTTTTAAACCTTTTCAAAATGAGTCAGTTAAATTGTATTTACCAGTGTAAACTGACGTATTTTCCCAAAAAGGCTAAGTGCAGGTACTACTCGAAATAGGCTGGTCTCTCCTAGCATCAAATAGAAGTCTCGCAAGCTTAGATGCCTAAAAGTCTGTTGAACAAGTTTCCTCTTTATTTTGATCCGCCTGTGGATCCGTTTCAACTACTTTATGATACTTAATATTACAATATTTATTCGGTTGAAATGAATTTATCTATCTATCTTTTGCTTCCGCTATGCCTTTAAATATTGTGTTGTTTGACTATGATGATATCAACTACGTCAGAATACTCTCCACCGGGCACACCGGTAATACGTGGAAATATCGGGGTGTGACACGTACTCTCAACTGATGATAGCCAGATCGCAGGTCAATCTTAGAATAATAACTCGACCCTTGCAGCTGGTCGAACAGATCGTCAATGCGCGGGAGTGGGTATCGGTTCTTGATGGTAACCTTGTTCAGCTCACGGTAATCAATGCACATACGAAAAGTGTCATCCTTCTTCTTAACAAACAATACAGGAGCTCCCCAAGGTGACGAGCTTGGACGGATAGGACCTTTATCCAACAGCTCCTACATTTGCGTAGACAATTCCTCCTATTCGGCTGGGGCCAGTCGATAAGGTGCACGAGCTATGGGTGCTGCTCCGGGAGTTAGTTTGATTTGAAATTCAACTTGATGATGAGGCGGAAGGCCAAGTAATATACCTCAGGAAAGTCGCGCACGATGGGAAAGTCTTCAATCTTCCTTTCTTTCTCCTATGTGTCGGTAACGAGTGCTAGAATAGCGGTATAGCCCTATCGCAAACACTTATGGGCTTTTAAGAAGGAAATGATGCCTGTGACTGCACCACTCCTGTCGCTTTGAACAATAAGGGGTTCGCCAAAAGAACATGGAATACGAATGACTTTCTCTTAACAGAGTATTTCCGCTCGATGTTTAAATAACCAATCCATACCAATAACGATGTTGAAGCTTCCAAGAACCATGGGAAAGAGATTGACGCAGAAGGTTTGACCAGATAGGACAAGTTTATAGTTGTTGATAATGTGTGAGGCCTCGATGTTTCTACTGTTAGCTTGTTCAATGACGTGCTTAGAGTTTAAAGGCGTTGGCGTAGGCTTAAGCGTCTTACTAATACGTAAAGATACATAACTAGCATCGGCTCTAGATTTAAATAGTACGGAAACATAATGATCATCAAGTAGGAACTTACCCACTACCACGTTGGGATCATTCCTTACTTCATCAGCTCCAATCATGAAAGCTCTGCCCCTTGCACCGTTGTCACCATTGTTGTTGTTATTGTTTCCAGTGCCCTGATTGTTGTTCTTGCGATTCTAGTTCAGCTGAGGGCAATTCTTCCTCATATGCCCTATTGCTCCGCACTGGTAGCATCCATGGTTGTTTCCTTGTTGCTGCTGTTGTTATTGTTGCTGCTATTGTTGTGGCTAGTTTTACCTTGCTGGGTACTGGCTTCTATAGTCTTTAGCTTCATGCCCCTGTTTGTTGCACCTTTGGCAGCGATTCATCTCACATGGGCCATTGTGATATCGGTTACACTTGTTGCACTTGGGTTGGGTTTCCTTGGTAACCACCCTGTTGCTGAGCACCCTTGTTGTTTTCAAACCTCCTCTGCTTTGTTGCGGTCTGAGTGGGGTTAGCATCCTTGCCCTGGTTACCATCCCACTTACGCTTGTTATCACCAGGAGTTTCAGCAGTAGCAGTGATTCGTTTGGGCAGCTTGCCCTGCTCCACAACTTGATCAGTGAGTCGGTGAGCTAGGCAAATAACTTGCTAGATCGTGGTGAGGTTAGCTGAAGTCACCAGACTTTGAATTTTAGGAACCAGACCCTTGATGTACAGCTCGAATCTTCAATAAGCAGGTTGAGACATGTTGGGACAAAGAGCAGCATAGTCATTGGATCAGTTAGTGTATGTCTCGATTTCTGATCCAACCATCTTAAGCTCATAGTACTCATTCTCGAGCTTGTGGATGTCATCCCTGTGACAGTACTCTTCCTTGATCAGATTCTTGAAATCATTCCAAGAAGTAGCGTTGGCAGTCTCCAATCCGAGCATTTGAACTTGTGCTTTCCACCAAGATAGAGCATTTCCCTCCAAGGTGCCAGTAGCAAGCTTCACCCAGTTAGCAGCAGGACATTCACACACCGCAAACACAGATTCGACCTTCTCGATCCAGTGTAGAAGGCCTATGGCTCCTTCAGTGCCATTGAAAGGGAGATGTTTGTAATCCATGGAAGTGCACAGGTGGTTGCACAGGTGCAGGTTTACTTGTCGCGGAAGACGAAGCGAACAGATTTAAGAACGATAAGACGATATGGGAGTAGGATCTAAACATCCTAGAACGACAAGTTTACCTCCAGGATGGGCTCTAAAAGGCACAGCCACAGTGTTTATCAAGTTTGTAAATTGATCCTGAGTCATGTTAACGTTGCCTCTACTGCGTCCGCTCATTATCTTCATGTCCAGAAAACACAGTATGAGAAAGACGTCACAATGTTGTAAGAATAAGTAGGAGGAGGATCGACCGTTGTACACAAGAACACTTTTATATACATATACATACATATACGTAACTAAGCACACTAGTACATATAACATTACGTATGCTCCAAGCAAATAACAAGTAAACACATGCCCGAGCCCTGAGGTCTAATACTTTGAGCCTTGTACTTGGAGTGTAGTGTCGTTGCGGGTCGCTTGATATAAAACGGGTTATAGCCTGGTTTTTCTCAAAAATACTTTTCTTTTTAAAACCGAGTTCACTATAACCAATGGCTCTGATACCAATCTGTCACACCCTCAAATTCCACATGCGGATTACTACCGCGAGGTGTGTGACTGACCAGGATCCAGCCACCAATCATACTGAACAATTGTAATAATAGTAAAATAGTTTCAACCAACCAATACGATAAGTGACAATTAAAATTTAAGTCCAAAGTTTTTAAGTTCAAAACAGTGTTTTTAAGATAATAGCGGAAGCATAAGTGAAATGGTTCAAACATAGGTTCATAGTTCATCATTATAAAAAGAACCCAACACGGGTTAATGCGACCGCTACACTTCCTCAAGCTGCAAGCTCCTAAGTTACTGTGTACCTTCAAAGCATGTAGTAGGGTATCAACATAAAGTTGGTGACTTCACGAGTTTGTCCAGTTTTAAATTCCATAAAACTTTGTTAAGTAGTTAAGTTACTCATTTATACCATGCCATGGGGAGCTACCCCATATGTAAGCTACTAAACTGCGTAATACCGAATACTTAGCGACCTCATGTTGTTTGTTGCCCCATTTTGTCAATGTCTATCATCATTGACGGTTTTCCAGAGTCTATTAGTTCACGACCGATCCTCTCCAGGCACAGTGTGAGGTTGTTGAAACCTAAATAGCGCTATCAACTATTAACCCGTTCGCCAGGCCATGGTGACTAATCGGTATATTGTTTAGTATGCATGTTGCATCTAATATAAATAGTAATTAACTAAGCGTCCCACACAAGGTGAGAAAAGTTACTTATATCGCACACAAGGAGATAGCGTTGTTTGTATCCCACACAAGGAGATAGCGTTGTTTGTATCTGATGTGTGGTAAAATATACATATTTTTCCCGTGTAAAGTGTATAATTATTGTATAACTTTTATTTGTTTTTATTTAGTTTTAGTATTATATACATATTTTCCCGTGTAAAGTGTACATTATTTTGTCAAGTGTTTTTAGGTTACCCCGTGCACTCTAGGGTGTATTGTGATTAGTGAGACCGAGAGGAGATCTAGTCTTTGGGTACTTTAGTATTGTTGGAGAGACCAGGAGGTGATCCAACCCATACCAGTGAGCTTTATTTGACCATTAGGACCTTAGGAGAAGTTGATGAGACTTGGAGGAGATTCAACTTATCTTTAGTCATAGAGTGTCGTATTATTAGAACTTGGTTCCATCATAGTTACCATCGCCGAGAGAAAACTGAGAATCACAGATAGGATTCCAAACCTTGGTAGCACTTTCTCATCCTTGATTTCACCTTAGTAGCCTTCAGCCTGTGTCTAGGTAGTCTAGTCCGTCTTAGTTAATTCCTTAGGCTTTACTACGTACGATAGGTACACTTGCCTGTCAGTGGTCTAGCATTTAGAGAGTCTTAGTTTATAAATTTAAAACTAGGGTGTCTAGATTAGGTTAGTTATTTGTTAAACCATAATTTGTACATCGGTATCCCACATAAGGAGATAGCGTTGTTTGTTTCATTTCCCAACCACCGGGAATGCATGCTTATAGTAAACGTTGTGAACTCATCTCGGTTTGCTCGGTCGATAGTTTACTTGGTTTAGTATGTTGGTCAACCACGTCCTATATGGTTACCAATATTGGTCAGGTTTTGTATGCAAGTAGTATCACGTATTCATGTATTAACATGTAGCACATAAATCTACATTTCATAAAAACACACATATGGGTCGCATGATTAAAAAGTAACAGTAGCACATTAGCCCAAAAACATAACACTCAAGTGTGCGGCCCAATAATTAAGTCAGTCCACATAAACTATGTGGCCTAATTAATCAGTATCCCAATAGCTAAGTGGTGAGAAGTGTGGGTTGTGAGTGGGAACATATATGAAGTCATCAGTCGAAACTGTTAGGTCTCGACTCGAAATCTAGAGATCTCGAGTTGAAACCAAAAGGATCTCGGGTCGGAATCAGAAGGTCTCGAGTTATACATCATTAGTCGAAACCTGGTGGTTTCGAGTCAGGCTTTGCGTTGGAACCAGACAGGTCTCGACTCGCAACCATGCTGGTCTCGAGTCCTTTTATGTGTGGAGTCTTCTTTCGAGTAGGAACAAGGAGATCCCGAGTCGCAACCGGATAAGTTTTGACTCGCAATCATTGTCTAAACCTCTAAAACCCTATCTGATTCAGTATCAACTAATCAAAATCCGTTAACATTTATTTTATTCCATACAAGTCCTAAATCAAATCAAATGCACAATATTTCAAATATTTTTAGAACATTCAAATAGTTCATCAAGGTTTTCATCATTCTATTTTTCATAAAACAGATTAACCACAATATCATCTACACTGTTTCATCCATTTGAATCAAACTGGACCGTGTGCAAGTATTTGTAATATGAATCATCACAGTATTCAACCAAATCAGGAATATTATACATATACATTCATTAAACTAAGTCATCTATTCCTTCAACCCTAAAAAAAGTATCTTTCATTCATAATCGTTCAACCTATAAATCATTAACAAGCTTGCATCTTTATCACATTTTACTATCACCCAATATCCATACTTCTAGCAGTGTGTAAACTTAGCTTATTTAACACAAAATCAGTCATCATCATGCATTCGGAAAACACATTTCATCGGCAACTCATACACCTTAATACACAAAGAAAACAAATGGTATATAAGCACTAACCGGAGGATTTAGGGTGCAAGGAGATTAGAATAATGGAGCTTCCAGGTATGAGAAATGATGGTTATCTTTGAAGGATGAAGGTTGCTGTCGCTGAGCTGCTACTTCCGTCAAAATCAGCAAGAAAAGGGAGGGGTGTTGTGTGTGTTTAGGGTTTTTTCTAGAGAGAGAAAGTGGATAAGGAGAGAGAGAAGGAGAGAATATTTTAGGGAATTGATGAGCAATGATGAGGGTTTCCAACATTCTAAATGTTATCTGATGTAGGGCATTTATAACATCCCCAAGATGCCGCATACACACATCAAAGGTGTGGTGACATTAGGGTTTCGAGTGGGCTTATTTCGTTGGGCCACGTCATGCATACATGGTCCATTTGTTCAAGAAAGAGGGGTGTTCGGAACCAAGAAACCCTGAGTCGAAACCTCTTGGTTTCAAGTCAGAATCGAGGGGTCCGATTCATTTACACACATACTGTTTGCACAGATGTTAACTTAATTATTTTACACATTTTTTTCACAAAATACACATAATACACGATAATTATAACATAGGTTTTCATTTAATAACTCCACATAATTGTATCGTACAATAAAGTTGCGCGGGAAAAACCCAAAGTGTCACAATTAGTTCCTTAACTTCATCCTAAGGAAGGGCGTAAGCTTCCTCGTTGGAACGAATGTTAAGATCATTCGTCCACCAGTCAAGGGCTCATGTTTGGAAGAAACCTTTAGCACTACGGGTTTTCAGGTTTACAGGGCATTCACTGTTAATGAATATAACTTTGATGTTGTCAAACAATTCAAGCATCATAGTCACACCATCATTTCCAGTTAAGGGTTTAGGTGATAGAAGCTGAGTAATTTTTGAAGTTGAAAGAAACATGCTTGGGTTGCTCGACCTTAGAGTCGAAAGAGGAGTTGGGTGTGGTGGTTGCAGTAACTTTGCTTACGATCTCAGGTATTACACGAGCCATTTGAGTAGCCATGAAAGCGAGCATCTTCTTCTCGGAAGCAGTCCTTGACTTCTTGGTCGAGTTAGAAAGACGAATGGAAGACAACTAGATATGCAAAACAGAGGAATGGATGAGACTTGATCATAATGTTTTGATAAATTGGTTTGTTTCAAGTAATACATCACATAGCATAAAAATGTTTCACATAAAATTACAAGAATTCACATTGTATAGCAAATAATGGTGAAAGCATTGTAAATTTAATTTGATCACCAGAGATTATTAATGTTTGGGATTACGAGGGAAAGTGCGATTCATGTCTCCAACGTTGAAATGAAATTCGTTTCCAAAGTAAAACACATTGAAATTGAGATAGCATAAAAGGGAGTTAACGTAAAAATTGGAATGTCACGGAACATAACTAAGACTACTCCAAAGTAAATTGAAGACCTTTCGAGTTAGGGAAACGTGCTTTGGCCTAATAGACAAATACTCTCATCGAGAAGCGATTAACGGTATTTGTACTTACAGTTACTATACGTCCATAGTCGATTGGAAAATCGAAACTTTGCTGAGATGGAAAATCGAAGAGTAGGATTAGTTATCAAGATGCGTGTTTCACCACTAACTTGGTAACATCGTACCCAAGTGTGGTTGGTACTTATCGAACGATAAGGGTCCACTAGAATATGAAATGGAAATTCCCATCAAGATATAGATATCACTCCTAACTTGATGGTGGATTTCGTGCAAAATAATAAGTAAGTGGAATGAAAGTCATCACCAAATGTGGGAATCACCCCTGTTTTGGTGAGTCGTTTCGGTTATGGAATAAGAGTATCGAGTCTTCAAGTGTGTATTACGGTTGCCTTAGGAAAGGCTTGTATATTTAAAGACTAAGAAAAATAGATAAGAAGCAAGTAAGAGAAAATGCAAGTAGTTCTAAAGCACAAATAAGAATATTGTTCTTAAACTATAGACTAGGTCAAAAGCGTTCCTACTTTTCCTAATTCGCTATAGTTATGGCTCTGATACAAATCTGTCACACCCCAACCGATGGCGGAAACATCAGAGTGAGACGAAAACAAGATTGTTTATAGCATCATAACACTAATTGTGACAATATGTAATTAGTCAAAATTTCATAAAATGCTAAATGGAATATATTGTTCATCAAAACAAATACCAACACATTGTAGCAACATGAAACATAAAACTTTAAATAATTGTTTATGATTTAGGCGTGTATCTAAGTCCACCCTAAACTTGTTTCTTCATGTCATCATCTATCAACCTACAACATGTATTAAAATATGATCAACAAATATGTTGGTGAGTATACAAGTTTGAATACATAGCATAATAGTAAAATGTTTTACTGGTGCTCATATCCAACATGATAGAATGTATACAATGTTACTAACATGTTGTACCAGTGTAAACTATATCTCAATCCAGTGTTTAACGCAATGGTGATTACCCAACATCGTCGAAACGAAGAGGGTGTAATGGTGTTTTGCTTAACAATACCACAAGAATACGGGCGGGGCATTAATCCTATAGCGCTATAATTGTTAAGGTAGGCTTACAAAGTTAATGAGCATATAGACACATGTAAACATAGCATATGAGATTAACAAGTGTAACAAATTTCATGTTTAATAGTGGATAGAGCGTGATTTGATAAAAATGTTTAATAGTATTGCGTGTTTTTGTATACATGTACATGTTGCACCCAAAGTGATTAAAAATGGAAAAGGGATCGAGTATACTCACAGTTTTGCGTAGTGTTCCACGAAAACCGAGAGCCGATGGGTTGAAGGTTGGAACACCGAAGTCACCCTGAAATGGGTAAACGAAGGTGGGAGTCTTCTGATGTGAAAAATTCCGGATCAGATTGTAAAATACGAAAAAGTATGAAATAAATAAGTAACAGACCCTTTCATGTGAAAGGGATCCTTTCATGCGTCTGGTCTGTTAAACGTGTATTCATGCATGAAATTTGTTTGTAAACTGATTAAACACAATACAGTAACTATAGTTATGATACAAAATGAAAACAGAAAGTAAAATAGCCAAACAGTCAAGTAAGGACAACCCAGGTGTTCCAAAACAACATAGAAGGTGTTAACCAAGTGTTGGAGGCTGGACGAGGTTAACTTACCTTGAGACTAGTAAACTATTTGGTGTTCATCACTGATGAACTGACATCGAACAGAAATGAAATCGAAAACGAACATATGAAAAGCAGTCCCTTTCGTTCGACAGGGTTCTCCTGTTGTGCGAAAGGTGTCAGTTTTGCTGAAAACGCTGTTTTGATCCATCTGAAACAGATCATTACTTGATGGAAATTAACCCTAGCATAAACCCATAACTATGGACTGAGTTGTGAGTCTGGTGGGTTCCAGATTCGATCAAGCTTGTATGAACAAGTTTTAAAAACATCAAAGTTTGTAAGTGTTGATTTGAATCTCATATGTGGTGAGGTTTAAACATTAGTTTGCCCAAGCAAACTTGTGAAAACCATCCATGAGATGTGTTTAATCAAGAGGATTTGTAAGAAAAGTTTAAGAAATGGAATTAAAATGCATAAGAATGTAGTTGAAATGAAGGAAAATGAAAGAAAATCGATACAAAGACTTTTGGTTGCGAGAGGGACAGTTCAGAGCGTTTTGAGGGTGTCTGTGAAACTAAGCAAGCAAAATGAGTGAATTAGTGCACCTATTTATAGGTTTTAGGGTGAGTTGGGACGACAGGGAGGTTGGGGTGACAGGCCCTGTCGCACGAAAGGGGCCCTTTCGTGCGAGAGAAGCTTCACTTCCTTTCGAAGGTCCGAGTTCGATTATGTTGCGTGTTTTAGCCGGTTTTACATGCAATGAGCATAAATATGTATCGTGTAAATATGAAACATGTATAATCATGTTTTAAAACATTAAATTTGAGTATAAACATGCAAACAAGTCTAACATGAATAACATGAATGTGAATAAAATACTTGAATTTTCATTATGATCAATAGTATTGGATTACAAGATTGAAACAAAATAGAATACAACATGAGTACAAGTTTCTAAAAAGAGAATACAACGATACGTTCTTACTAAGGAAAGTATGAAAATACAAAGCGTTACAGTCTGGGAGATCACGGCGATTCTGATACCATTGATGTGGTTCCAATCGAGTATTGATTCACCTTAGAAAATAGAAAGAAACTTTGTAGGGATAGATGAATTTAATATTAAAATTTATGCATATCCTTAATAAACTAATGAACTTCCTTCATATAATAAACAAGAACCATAAACACTTCTACCAACACTTAGAGCATTCACAATCAAACCTTTGTATCTATGTGAGTGTATACTTTATATTTTTAGAGTGATTATGAGTGGAGGAATGAGAAAATATTACTGTTTATTAGTAAATTTGGAGGGTCACTATTCACTCTCTATAAATTTTTGAGTTAATTACACAGATGGACCCTGTGGTTTTGGTGGGCGTTCGGTGTAACATATTTTTATTGATATTTTGAGCCCATTTTACGCATTAGTCAAGTTTTAAATTTATAAAACACGATATTCCACTAACACTAAACACACACTAGGGCAAGTGCACCCATCGTGAGTGTAGTATAGCGTTGGTAAGATACTGAGGTCGTCCAAGAACACAACAGCTTTAGTACCGGTTTATGCTCAACGTCTAATCAATCTAAATTTTTGAGAAAAGGTTTGTAACAATAAAAAAATAAAAACTAAAAATGCAGAAATAAAATAAAAACAGATAGACAAGATGAATACTTGGATCTGACTTGCCTTTTATGTATCCTTTGATGATTTTTGCACTTTCGGACTTTTTAAGAGATTATCTTAGTTATAGTAGTAGGCCCCTCTTTTGAAGGTGACGTTACCCTCAACCCAGTGGTTTGAGTCAGCAAGGATACAATCCCAAAGGGTCGGAATATTGAAAAATAATTAATTAAGTTATTAATGCGAAAAGTAGTAGGCCCCTCTTTTGAAGGTGACGTTACCCTCGCCTAAGTGGTTTGAGTCAGCAGGGATACAATCCCAAGTAGCCAGTTTAATGCATTAATAGTAGTTTATATATGAGGGGTTCAAGCTATTCGCACCCCCGCCGTCCAATACCAGTGGGTATTGAAGGAGGTCCTAGTACGCTTGAACTAGGTCCGTGCAGGATCTATACACTGAACAAGGCAAGAACCTTACTAAACCATTCCCTTAACCCCCGACCAGGTAGCCAACATGCCACTATATAGACCGTAGAGACATGAATGATGCAATATTTTACTTTATATAGACAGTAAAGTAACGCCAAGACACCACAGACAAATGATAAAGAAAATTTACCTTCAACATAAGAAACTAGTTATTAAAGTCATTAATACAAAACCAAATAAAAAGTACCGAAAGATTAAAAATCAAAAGCAATACATAAAAGACTTGTCTTCACCAAGTGATGTAAGAGGTTTCACCAAACATGGCCTTTAATTAGTAAGAACCCTTACAATCAATCTTGGATCCCGAGACTACTACACACTCTAAATATGGATGATGGATGATGGTGGTGGGTGTTGGTGCTATAGTGGTGGTGGAGTGGTGGCAAAGTGGGAGAGTAGTGGTTTGCCAAGGGATGCCTTTGAAGTGAGCCAAGTACACCTATTTATAGCCTGCAGAGAGCTCTGGCCATGGCCCCGTGTCCAGTGGGCACGCCCCTGTGGCCAGCCTTTTTCTCTTCCTTCATTAATTGCAAGTGTCAGCAGAGGGTCCCACACAGCCCCGTGGTCAGCATCGTATCTGTACTATCAAGATTTTGCAAGATTCTACGTATTTTTGCATTGAGCACGCCCTGTGTTGAGCTGGGCACGCCCTCGTGGTGGGCGTAGAAGCTTCTACATGTTTGTCTTTTCTACAGGCACCTGACCACGCCCCCGTGTCCGGCTGGGCACGACCCCATGGTCAGTCTTCTGTTGTCTTGTTTTTGCTTTGGGGATGCTTCCGAGGGGTCGGGCATGTCACGTTTATTCCTTTTCTTTGTATTTATGTTGGTTTTGGCTGTATATTTGTTCCTTTTGCTCGTTTAAGCTCATTTGGTCTTGTAAATTCAAAAGGAAGACAAAAACACACTTTTTCCAACTTTAGTACTAAAAAAGGGTTAGTTTTATGCCTCTTTTGATGTAATTTATATGTTACATTTTGCACACATCAAATACCCCCACACTTGAATCTTTGCTTGTCCTCAAGCAAAACTCCTTAATATGTGGCTTTACACACCCAAATGGAAGAGGTAGAAGAGAAGTTTTGGGCTTATCTTGAGTGTCGGGAATCCAAGATCTTTATTGGGTTTTATTTTTATTTCATTTAAAATCTTATTCGTTATGATTTATTTAGAACATTTTATAAGAAAAATTAATTATTTAGGCATAACATGCCTCTTTAAAATTCTATTTATATACAAGTTCACATACCTCACCGGAGATCACTCAACACTCGACCGAAGATGTATTGTTGTGAAACACTCGAGACCGGCATGGAACTTACTTCTACCATATGCTTGCCAAGCAATCAAACCTCCTCCTTTTTAACTATAAACCTTTGTAAATATCAAGAGGACTTAGGGAAAGGGTTAGGCTTGGGCTAAGGGTAGGTGGTTTTGGTTAGTGGTTAGTAAAAATGGTGAAAAGCATAAAAAGCGTCGGTTGTCGTAAAACCTTTTGTTTTTGTGACTTTTATTCAAACTAAGCATATTCAAACAAAGTTTCTTTGAGGAACTTGTTTGTTTATTGCAAGACTTTCATTTTTTTTATTAGAAATGTCACAAGAAAACCGAGCTTTTTACTAAAACAAAGGGGTTGAAAAGAAAAAGGTTTTGGTGGGTAAAGGGTGTTTGTTTTGTGGGTTTTGAAATGAAAAGGTTTAGGCTCAAAGGGATTAACTAGGGGATTTTGGGTAGGTGGTAAAAAAATGAAAAATAATGGTGTTGAAAAGAAAATGGGTTAGTCTTAATGCCTCCATCATTTACTTACTCGGGTTCAAGTTGGTAAGGACCGGGAATTATCGTCATGGCAAGTTCTAGAGTCGTAAGAACCAAGTGGTTATTCACACAAGAAACGAAAAATGAGCATTTAGTTTAAAGATATATGCTTGTATGCTCAATAAAGGCTCAAAACTCACTTGTTGTGGGAATGGGTTTATAATGTGATCAAGTATATATAATCAAATTTTAATTATATTTCTCATGCCTTTTCTTAATTTTCTTTTTTTGTTCTTTTTATCACGATGCTATCGGTTGTAAATTTATAAAAATATAATCCTTTTTAGAACTTGCAAATTAAACCAAGACAAGTAAAAAAATGAAAATTTTTGAAAAAAAAATTGGGGTGATTAGCGGTTCCAATAGAGTTTTGTGTAAGGCATGTTATTAGGACTTGCAAGATTCAAGGTTTTAGCATCCCCCCCCCCCCCCCCACACTTAAATTACACATTGTCCTCAATGTGTCCCAAAAATAAGTTTTTAGGTTGATTGAACGTGTAAAAGGGTATTGAAAAACAAGGTTTGCTGTTATTGGGCACCTGGCCACGGCCTCGTGCTGGCTGAGCACAGCCCCGTGGTCGGAGTGACAGTAACAGAAACTTGGAGAAATGTGGCCACGGGGTGTGCCTGGTGGCCACGACCCCATGGTGGGCAGGGTTCAGACAAACAGCAGGTTAGGGGAGTGGGCACGGGGGCGTGGTCGCCGACCACGACCCCGTGGTGACAGTCTGCAAATGATGATTACAAGTTTCTGGCTTTTGGATCGGGTTTCTGGGCTTATGTAGCACTAATGCTTAGTGCATACAAGCTTCCTCGGTACCTGTTTTGCTAAACACTACACCATACAATACATAACAAACATCCTAATTTTACCAAAGTTCATCATCCATCATCACACACAAAACGAACATAAAATGTAGAAAATAAAAAGTGTTTAGGAAAGTAAATTGTTCAAACCATGGCACGCAGGCCAGAAATTGTTTGTGGAATAAAAAAGGGTTAACCTGAGAAACTGCATCCAACATCACACCACCTCCAATGTCTCCGATCAGTCAATTTCCTCGTCCTCATAGTCTCCTCCTTGGTACACCATATGCTCCTGGATGTAGGTGATGTCATCATGCATAGTGGAGATGTTGCGCTCCACTGCTCCATCCCGGGTGAAGGTGTTGCTGGCCATGTTGTAAGTGTTGCGGGTGCATAATATGTTTTCCTGCAAAAGATCATGTAAACTTTGGAAGTTAGGAAAACAACCCCCTTGAGAGGAGGGGCCTGTTTGGTGGCCTTGAAACTGAGGAGGAGGATGGTTTGGGTCGGCGTGCGGGACGAGTGCTGCTTCCAGGTTCCAAAAGTGTCCTTGAGTGGTTTGGAAACAGACTGTCCGTCACCTATCTCGTGGATAATCCCCACCGAACGGCATTTGGTAAGATCTACCTTTCCCGACCATGGACCCTTACGGAATGATTTCGGCATGCGATGAACATAGGTCTTGAAGAGGCGATAGATCCATCCCCCAAAGAAGATAGTTGTCGGGGAGGAAGCCAACTGATTCAGATGCATGTTCCGGAGGAGTCGGTGGGGGACATCAAGAGGAACGCGGTTGTGGATGCAATATAAGACCATAAGATCATACAAGTTGACAACACCGGTGCTATCACGCCTTTGACTTAGAGAGTTTCTAAGGACACCTATGAATGTAGCGGTAGAGGGGGTTCCGCAACTGGGAGCTCTTTGTGAAACTTGGATCATATGCACCATCCACGATTTGAGCCCACGCTGTCTGACGCATGTTAGTTGGGAGCTCACAGAGACCACCCATGTTCTCCTCTTCACCGGACTCTTCCTTGGTGAACAGACCCACTTGCACTCCAAATTGTGCGATAGAAATTGAAAGCACCTCTCCCGCACATCGGAACTGAACTCCTTCTCCGTCGAATGGCTCGGATTTTGCTTTGAACATGAAAGTACTGTAAAACTCCATGCTATACTCATGAACCGCATGGAGTCTTGTGCCGAGGGCCACCCTTAGTGGTCACGTGACCAATGTGTTGTAGCGGTCTAGTTGCCCCACAGCTTCCATGTGACACCTGTGTTACTTCAACCATCAAACAAATACCAAAACAATGAAATATTGTATTTCATACTTGGGATTGGTATAAATATGTGTATCGTTTGCACATATCAATTCTTGTTCGATTTCGGGCTTTAAATCGCTTTCTGGAAGGTTATACGCGATCTGATGCGTAAATATAACCACTTTAATGCAACAAACACTCTGGAATAGTGACATAGGCTTAACATACCTTAAATAACCTTTACATAACTTAGAAATAAGTTTTGGAAGGTTTGGTGTGGCGAAATCAAGTTTATTCGCTTACAAGGACTAATTTTGACAAACTGCGAAAATATACCGAATTGTACTGTAACGAACATTCTGAAACTTGAACATAAGTTAAACATACCCTAAATATCCTTTACATAGCTAAGAAATAGGCTTTGAGGGGTTCAGTAAGCTAAAATAAACTTTATGCTCATTCAGGGACTAAAAGCGTCAAAAAGTGCATAAGTTTGCATTTTTGCACATATCTTACGTTCTGAATATATCCGGACATCCAAAAATTTATGTAATCATTAAAATATTTTATTTTAGTGATTTTCATGATAGAATTCCATTCGTCGCGTAATTTGGATCGTTTTTCGCGTTCATTCGTGTTTCGTCGTAATTAACCGAATAACGTGATCGTACGGCCAAACGAACCGACATCCGTCATATTTGTGAGCATGTTTCATGTCCCCTATGTTTAGGCATCATTGTTGGGCCTTGAAAATGGCTTAACGGGCCTTAAATAGGTTAAAATGGGGCTTAAACACTTGCAGGGACCAAAACTGCAATTATTGAAACTTGTTGTTGAACTATGGATCTCAGGCTGCCCGTGTAAGCCTCCCTTGATCCTTACGCGGCCCGCGTAAAAGTGTCAGATCTGCAAAAACCATTTTCCATCTTGTTCCAGCAGTTCCACACCTTTGCAAATGGTTTTTAAGCTTCCTATGGGCTGGTTTTGGGTTCCCATGGTTTCATAAATCAGTGGGTGCAAGTGTAAGGCCAAGATCAAAGCTTGTTTTACGAAGAACGATCGTAACGGCTACCCGAAATCTATAAATAGCACCCCCCCCCCCACTTCACTTCATTCTCACTCAAATCTGATCTAAGAAGCTCTAAGTTGAAGCCTTTGCTTCATACCTGAGCTACTTGAATCAAGATTTGCTTGCTTGGACCCTTTGTAAGTCTTCTTTCGTTCTTTTATGCGTTTTTAGCACGAAAGTCAAACTGTGTTTGACTTTCTGCATTGACCAGTTTATGGTCAACATGAAGTTCGGTTGAACTTCGCAACGTGAGCGTAATCACGATGGTTATAGTCCCTAGTGACTATACTTACTGATTACCACGTTATCTAGGCATAGTGACGAGTCATAGTTTCGGCCAAAATGCGTTTTCTTGCGAATTTTGTAACCAAACTACTTTTAGGTATCAAGACCCATTGTTTTGATACCAAACCAATTTTCAAACTTTGTTAAACATGTTTTAACATGTATAGCTCGTCACTTTAGGTTTAGTGCTTATGTAGAGTCGTAAGTCAAGCGGTCTAAACAACCGCTTAGACTTTCGAACTAGACCCGTTTGGTTGATCTTTAGGATCCGACCAAACACATTAGGTGACCATAGTTGTATAGGGAATAACCTTCCGAGGTTATACCTTATGGTCACTTCATTTAAGTAGTTGTATGATAGGTAGTTTATATGCCTTAGGAAAATGACCAAAATGCCCTTTTTACGCATAAATTCATTTTAAGCATATGTAACATAAATTTTGACATCTAAACTTATTAGGCAACATTATTAGACATGTTAAGGCATATATTACTTGTCATAGGACTAGTTAGGTGGTCCGATCGCGTTTTACGCGAACGACGCGTTAAAGTAGCATAAGCTACCTAAACGGGTCGTATTGGGTCGTAAGCACTTAGGTTAGGTTTCATTTTAGTATGTAGGCTTTGTTAAACCATATCATATGAGTCCCCACACTCATTTGGTTTACGAGACCTCATCCTATCCGATCTCCCGATTTAGGTCCGGTTTATTTACATAGTTACATATATTAGGTGCCGTTTGATTCCGTGATCCCTCTAGCGTTGCTTGGTTGTTATTCAAGACTTCTAAGCATTCTCATGTGAGTACATAGTCCCCTCTTTTACTGTTTTCAATGTTTTGGGGTGAAGCATGTGTACCTATTTGTTATGTTCATGATTTCAAAGTATAATTGATTATACGTATTAGTACTTATCTTTTGACAAACTGAATGAATTCTTAAATCACACTTTTATTGTATATTTTGATATACTCCCAAAAGTATAGTTTGATATACTCTCATGTGTGATATTGTACAAAACCAACATATATTTTGTTAATAACCAAAACATATTTTGATATGTTATTTATAAAAACCAAAACATAGTTTGATATGTTATTAATAAAACCAAAACATAGTTTAATATGTTATTACTAAAACCAAAACATAGTTTGATATGTTATTACTAAAACCAAAACATAGTTTAATTTGTTATTTATAAAACCAAAACATTGTTTAATATGTTATTAGTAAAGCTAAAGTATACTCTTGATATACTACTGAAAATTATTATTTTAATGACTAAAGTATATATTTAATATACTATTTGCTAAACGATTGGTTTTTGGTTAGTGTTTAGATAATGGGACGGGTGTAATGTGATGAAAACATGGTAGATACGCCGCTGGTACTTCTTATATATAAGTGTTTTCATTACATTACATACCGTGGCGTTATTTAGTACACTTGGGTTAACAATTTTGGAACTGAAATATATTTTAATATATTACTTATTCGACTTTCTTAAAACCAAAGTATATTTTTATATATACTATAAACCTTTTTATCAAAATATTGTTTTATAAACAATATACTTTATACAAATTCAGTTTATTTAGTTATTTAATTACCTATGTATTATTATTTTATATCATCTGATTTCTTATAAATTTTAGTATGATTTATAAAAGAAAACCTTTTACAAGGATAATGACTACTTTTGTTAAACATTTTCTTTAAAGTTATATGTCATGAATCCTAATTATAATAAAACCTATGTATCTCACAGGCATTTTTATGCTGACGTACCTATTTTTACACATGTTTCAGGTGCTGTTATGTGATGATTATTGATGCATGCTATACATAGGATGGACTCGTGCCTTAGCGACTTTAAAACCTTGAAAGATAATAGTTGTATTTATCCGATTTATAATTAAACAATGAGTTCAATAATTCAATAAAACGAAATTATTAAATCCATGGTTGTGAAACAATGATTCTGTTACAACACTCCCCGACGTTTCCGCCACGTTTTGTTGTTTTACGTGGTCGGGGTGTGACAAAAAAGTTGGTATCAGAGCCAATGGTTATAGGGAATTAGGTTATTAGTAATGCTTTCACCTAGACTATAACCTTCCTAGGACCCTAACACAAGTTATCTTATGTTTAGTTTTAAAACAATACTGTCACTTATCCTTAGGTGACAACCACAATGAGAACACAAAATTCGAATCCGCTTTGAAAACTAATCATCTGTTCTAGGATGATTTATTATAAGGTTTTGAACCCTCTAAGTTTGCAAAATCTCATCAAAGTTTAGGTCTTATAATGTGAACACGTGCAATCTGGAAGGGTGGATGCCTGTACTCTGAGCTTTCTGTCTAAGGCTAGAGTGTTCGTACAAATCCACATAATCGGACCAGTCACTCTTACCTAGGAACTCTTGGGGTGAGTGTCCACTTATAGGCTAAAGCATGTCTTCACGATAAATTAATATGACCCACGTACTTTGATTAGTTACCATCTCATTTGTTTGCCTTAGGTAACAAACAAATGATCGCAATTTTTATGCGTTGTCATTCTGTTTTGATTATCCGATATCATTTCATTTGTTTCCTCCCATATCTTTCATTACCTTCGTGATGCCTCTTCATCGCAACAACAATGTCCGAACTAGGTGCTACAATCACTCAACAAATAGGCGTTGTACTCCAGAAGACCGTTGATTTAGCTATCACCATGACTCGCCTCAGGGATGAAGCCGTACAAGGGAACTGCTTTTTGGTGCAATCCATGTAACCGTCATCATCCGAGTCAAATACCCTGTTTCAAATATACCCATGGTGGACGATGGGGACATTTGGTTAACACGTGTCGCTTTGCTGTCCAAAGCAAAGCAATTGCAAATCCTGCCGCTGCTCAACCTCCAAATTCTGCTTCATATGTCGCCTTGGCATATCTAGTACCTCAACCTCATGAACTTTCTACCTTGTGTATCGACTTAAGCACGTCTAGTGCAAGGTGTCAAAACACCCCTCGTTACACAAATTCCAAAATCCAAAATAGGATCTTTCTATCCTCATAATTAGATCCTTGTGGATAAATATCGTTCAAATCGGAGCCCTTAATTGAATTATTCGTATGCCTTAATACGTATATTATGATTCAATAAGGACAAAGCCGGATTCCTATTAAGATCTTTCTATCTCCATAGTTAGATTCTTGAAGATGTTTAAAGTGCCAAATGAAATCCACGGATTGGATTCCTGGCATGCTTTAAATAACCGTGTCCAAAGATAACAAATTAATGATCAAGTTAAACAATTATGTGATTATATGTGCTTATGTGATTCCTTTTATGTCTTGTGTTTTTGTGTAATCTGAATTTTCGTTATCCAAATCCTCATAGAATCTTCCATATTTCCATATGAGGGATTCATAGTAGGATATCCAAAGGTACTATCTTAAATCCTTAATGGACCCCTACGTTGTAGCTAAGTCCCTTGGGTTATAAAGTACTATTCTATAATTGGACCCCTTGAGTGGTCTAGTTAAACAGATTGATTTGAAAATCTGGTTAGGAATATCATGTGATGATATAATTGAAAAGATCCCTTAAGTGGTCTATTTAAGAAGATTGTATGACGGTCTAGTTAAGAAGATCATGTGTTGATCTAGTTAAAAGATCGTTCGTTGATCTAGTTAAAAAGATCCTTTGGTGGTCTAGTCAAGTCGCTTCAAGTTTATTCAATTAATTTTTCCCCTACGCATTATGAAATGAACTCTGCGGACTGTGCAAGGAATTACGTAATTATGGATGCATACATAATTATGGAATTCAGTGCACAGAAACCACACCAAGTTTTGTCATGTGTTAAGACCTATAGTGACAAGAATAATGATACGGGAACAATGTAAAAAGGGGCATGGTGGATACGCCGCTGGTACTTCCTATATATAAGTGTTCCTTATTACATTGTGAACGTAGCGTTATTTAAGTTACTCGAAGTCCTGGACCTTGGCTAATGTCATTTTATCTTACACTCCCCAATTCTGATTTCAAGCACACACAAGTTTCCTGTGACAAGCTTCATAAGAAACGTTCTTCTATCCGTAGTTCGACACTCCATGTTTTGTTACTACAAGGACTTCACTTTGATAGTTGACAATTTCGCTAAGAATCCAAACATGGCCCAGAGTTTTACTTAGGGTTCGAGGGATTCATTCGGAAGCGAAACCATCATAGTTGTCTTCACAAATTCCCTCTAAAATTAAATTTCGGGACGAAATTTCCTAAAGTAGGGGAGACTGTGACACCTGTGTCACTTCAACCATCAAACAAATACCAAACAAATGAAATATTGTACTTCATACATGGGATTTGTATAAATATGTGTATCATTTGCACATATCAATTCTTGTTCAATTTCGGACTTTAAATCGCTTTCTGGAAGGTTATACGCTATCTGATGCGTAAATATAACCAGTTTAATGCAACAAACACTCTGGAACAGTGACATAGGCTAAAAATACCTTAAATAACCTTTACATAACTTAGAAATAAGTTTTGGAAGGTTTGGTGTGGCGAAATCAAGTTTATTCGCTTACAGGGACTAATTTAAACAAACTGCGAAAGTATGCCGAATTGTACTGTAACGAACATTCCGGAACTTGAATATAAGTTAAACATACCCTAAATATCCTTTACATAGCTTATAAATAGGCTTTGAGGGGTTCGGTACGCTAAAATAAATTTATGCTCATTCAGGGACTAAAAGCGTCAAAAAGTGCATAAGTTTGCATTTTTGAGCATATCTTACGTTCTGAATATATCTGGACATCCAAAAATTTATGTAATCATTATATTATTTTATTTTAGTGATTGTCATGATAAAATTCCATTCGTCGCGTAATTTGGATCGTTTTTCGCGTTCATTCATGTTTCGTCGTAATTAACTGAATAACGTGATCGTACGGCCAAACGAACCAACATCCATCATATTTTTTAGCACGTTTCATGTCCCCTATGTTTAGGCATCATTGTTGGGCCTTGAAAATGTCTTAACGGGCCTTAAATAGGTAAAAATGGGGCTTAAACACTTGCAGGGAACAAAACTGCAATTATTGAAACTTGTTGCTGAACTATGGATCTTAGGCGGCCCGCGTAAGCCTCCCTTGATCCTTACGCGGCCCGCGTAAAAGTGTCAGATCTGTAAAAACCATTTTCCAGCTGTTCCACACCTTTGCAAATGGTTTTTAGGCTTCCTATGGGCTGGTTTTGGGTTCCCATGGTTTCATAAATCAGTGGGTGCAAGTGTAAGGCCAAGATCAAAGCTCGTTTTACGAGGAACGATCCTAACGGCTACCCGAAATCTATAAATAGCACCCCCACTTCACTTCATTCTCACTCAAATCTGATCTAAGATGCTCTAAGTTGAAGCCTTTGCTTCATACCTGAGCTACTTGAATCAAGATTTGCTTGCTAGGACCCTTTGTAAGTCTTCTTTCGTTCTTTTATGCATTTTTAGCACGAAAGTCAAACTGTGTTTGACTTTCTGCATTGACCAGTTTATGGTCAACACAAAGTTCGGTTGAACTTCGCTGCATGAGCGTAATCACGATGGTTATAGTCCCTAGTGACTATACCTACTGATTACCACGTTATCTAGGTATAGTGACGAGTCGTAGTTTCGGCCAAAATGCGTATTCTTGCGTATTTTGTAACCAAACTACTTTTAGGTATCAAGACCCTTTGTTTTGATACGAAACCTGTTTTCAAACTTTGTTAAACATGTTTTAACATGTTTAGCTCGTCACTTTAAGTTTAGTGCTTATGTAGAGTCGTAAGTCAAGCGGTCTAAACAACCGCTTAGACTTTCGAACTAGACCCGTTTGGTCGATCTTTAGGATCTGACCAAACACATTAGGTGACCATAGTTTTATAGGGAATAACCTTCTGAGGTTATACCTTATGGTCACTTCGTTTAAGTAGTTGTATGATAAGTAGTTTATATGCCTTAGGAAAATGACCAAAATGCCCTTTTTACGCATAAATTCATTTTTAGCATATGTAACATAAATTTTGACATCTAAATTGATTAGGCAACATTATTAGACATGTTAAGGCATATATTACTTGTCATAGGACTAGTTACACGGTCCGATCGCGTTTTACACGAACGACGCGTTAAAGTAGCATAAGCTACCTAAACGGGTCGTATTGGGTCGTAAGCACTTAGGTTAGGTTTAATTTTAGTATGTAGGCTTTGTTAAACCATATCATATGAGTCCCCACACTCATTTGGTTTACGAGACCTCATCCTATCTGATCTCACGATTTAGGTCCGGTTTATTTACATAGTTACCTATATTAGGTGCCGTTTGATTCCGTGATCCCTCTAGCGTTGCTTAGTTGTTATTCAAGACTTCTAAGCATTCTCATGTGAGTACATAGTCCCCTCTTTTACTATTTTCAATGTTTTGGGGTGAAGCATGTGTACCTATTTGTTATGTTCATGATTTCAAAGTATAATTAATTATACGTATTAGTACTTATCTTTTGACAAACTGAATGAATTCTTAAATCACACTTTTATTGTATATTTTGATATACTTCCAAAAGTATAATTTGATATACTCTCATGTGTGATATTGTACAAAACCAACATATATTTTGTTAATAACCAAAACATATTTTGATATGTTATTTATAAAAACCAAAACATAGTTTGATATGTTATTACTAAAACCAAAACATAGTTTAATATGTTTTTAGTAAAACCAAAACATAGTTTGATATGTTATTACTAAAACCAAAACATAGTTTAATATGTTATTTATAAAACCAAAACATAGTTTAATATGTTATTAGTAAAGCCAAAGTATACTTTTGATATACTACTGAAAATTATTATTTTAACGACTAAAGTATATATTTAACATACTATTTGCAAAACGATTGGTTTTTTTTAGTGTTTAGATAACGGGACGGGTGTAATGTGATGAAAACATGGTAGATACACCGCTGGTACTTCTTATATATAAGTGTTTTCATCACATTACATACCGTGGCGTTATTTAGTACACTTGGGTTAACAATTTTGGAACTGAAATATATTTTAATATATTACTTATTCGACTTTCTTAAAACCAAAGTATATTTTTATATATACTGTAAACCTTTTTATCAAAATATTGTTTTATAAACAATATACTTTATACAAATTCATATTATTTAGTTATTTAATTACCTATGTATTATTATTTTATATCATCTGATTTCTTATAAATTTTAGTATGATTTATAAAAGAAAACCTTTTACAAGGATCATGACTACTTTTGTTAAACATTTTCTTTAAACTTATATGTCATGAATCCTAATTATAATAAAACCTATGTATCTCACAGGCATTTTTATGCTGACGTACATATTTTTACACATGTTTCAGGTGATGTTATGTGATGATTATTGATGCATGCTATACATAGGATGGACTCGTGCCTTAGCGACTTTAAAACCTTGAAAGATAATAGTTGTATTTATCTGATCTATAATTAAACAATGAGTTCAATAATTCAATAAAACGAAATTATTAAATCCATGGTTGCGAAACAATGATTCTGTTACAACACTCCCTGACGTTTCCGCCACGTTTTGTTGTTTTACGTGGTCGGGGTGTGACAGAAAAGTTGGTATCAGAGCCAATGGTTATAGGAAATTAGGTTATTCGTAATGCTTTCACCTAGACTATAACCATCCTAGGACCCTAACACAAGTTATCTTGTGTTTAGTTTTAAAACAATACTGTCACTTATCCTTAGGTGACAACCACAATGAGAACACAAAATTCGAATCCGCATTGAAAACTAATCATCTGTTCTAGGATGATTTATTATAAGGTTTTGAACCCTCTAAGTTTTCAAATTCTCATCAAAGTTTGGGTCTTATAATGTGAACACGTGCAATCTGGAAGGGTGGATGCCTGTACTCTGAGCTTTCTGTCTAAGGCTAGAGTGTTCGTACAAATCCACATAATCGGACCAGTCACTCTTACCTAGGAACTCTTGTGGTGAGTGTCCACTTATAGGCTAAAGCATGTCTTCGCGATACATTAATATGACCCACTTACTTTGATTAGTTACCATCTCATTTGTTTGCCTTAGGTAACAAACAATTGATCACAATTTTTATGCGTTGTCATTATGTTTTGATTATCCGATATCATTTCATTTGTTTCCTCCCATATCTTTCATTACCTTCGTGATGCCTCTTCATCGCAACAACAATGTCCGAACTAGGTGCTACAATCACTCAACAAATAGGCGTCGTACTCCAGAAGACCGTTGATTTAGCTATCACCATGACTCACCTCAGGGATGAAGCCGTACAAGGGAACTGCTTTTTGGTGCAATCCATGTAACCGTCATCATCCGAATCAGATACCCTGTTTCAAATATAACCATGGTGGACGACGGGGACATTTGGTTAACATGTGTCGCTTTGCTGTCCAAAGCAAAGCAGTTGCAAATCCTGCCGCTGCTCAACCTCCAAATTCTGCTTCATATGTCGCCTTGGCATATCTAGTACCTCAACCTCATGAACTTTCTACCTTGTGTATCGACTTAAGCACGTCTAGTGCAAGGTGTCGAAACACCTCTCGTTACACAAATTCCAAAATCCAAAATAGGATCTTTCTATCCTCATAATTAGATCCTTGTGGATAAATATCGCTCAAATCGGAGCCCTTAATTGAATTATTCGTATGCCTTAATACGTACATTATGATTCAATAAGGACAAAGCCGGATTCCTATTAAGATCTTTCTATATCCATAGTTAGATTCTTGAAGATGTTTAAAGTGTCAAATGAAATCCAAGGATTGGATTCCTGGCATGCTTTAAATACCCGTGTCCAAAGATAACAAATTAATGATCAAGTTAAACAATTATGTGATTATATGTGCTTATGTGATTCCTTTTATGTCTTGTGTTTTTGTGTAATCAGAATTTTCGTTATCCAAATCCTCATAGAATCTTCCATATTTCCATATGAGGGATTCATAGTAGGATATCCAAAGGTACTATCTTAAATCCTTAATGGACCCCTACGTTGTAGTTAAGTCCCTTGGGTTATAAAGTACTATTCTATAATTGGACCCCTTGAGTGGTCTAGTTAAACAGATTGATTTGAAAATCTGGTTAGGAATTACGTAATTATGGATGCATACATATTTATGGAATTCAGTGCACAGAAACCACACCAAGTTTTGTCATGTGTTAAGACCTATAGTGACAAGAATAATGATACGAGAACAATGTAAAAAGGGGCATGGTGGATACGCCGCTGGTACTTCCTATATATAAGTGTTCCTTATTACATTGCGAAAGTAGCGTTATTTAAGTTACTAGAAGCCCTGGACCTTGGCTAATGTCATTTTATCTTACACTCCCCAATTCTGATTTCAAGCACACACAAGTTTCCTATGACAAGCTTCATAAGAAACGTTCTTCTATCCGTAGATCGAAACTCCATGTTTTGTTACTACGAGGACTTCACTTTGATAGTTGACAATTTAGCTAAGAATCCAAACATGGCCCAGAGTTTTACTTAGGGTTCGAGGGATTCGTTCGGAAGCGAAACCATCATAGTTGTCTTCACAAATTCCCTCTAAAATTAAATTTCGGGACGAAATTTCCTAAAGTAGGGGAGACTGTGACACCTGTGTCACTTCAACCATCAAACAAATACCAAACAAATGAAATATTGTATTTCATACTTGGGATTTGTATAAATATGTGTATCGTTTGCACATATCAATTCTTGTTCGATTTCGGACTTTAAATCGCTTTCTGGAAGGTTATACGCGATCTGATGCGTAAATATAACCAGTTTAATGCAACAAACACTCTGTAACAGTGACATAGGCTTAGAATACCTTAAATAACCTTTACATAAATTAGAAATAAGTTTTGAAAGGTTTGGTGTGGCGAAATCAAGTTTATTCGCTTACAGGGACTAATTTTGACAAACTGCGAAAGTATGCCGAATTGTACTGTAACGAACATTCCGGAACTTGAACATAAGTTAAACATACCATAAATATCCTTTACATAGCTTAGAAATAGGCTTTGAGGGGTTCGGTATGCTAAAATAAACTTTATGCTCATTCAGGGACTAAAAGCGTCAAAAAGTGTATAAGTTTGCATTTTTGAGCATATCTTACGTTCTGAATATATCCAGACATCCAAAAATTTATGTAATCATTAAAATATTTTATTTTAGTTATTGTCATGATAAAATTCCATTCGTCGCGTAATTTGGATCGTTTTTCGCGTTCATTCATGTTTCGTCGTAATTAACTGAATAACGTGATCGTACGGCCAAACGAACCGACATCCGTCATATTTTTCTGGAATTTAAGGCCCGTTAAGCCATTTTAAGGCCCGTTAAGCCATTTTCAAGGCCCGTCATATTTCATGTCCCCTATGTTTGGGCATCATTTTTGGGCCTTGAAAATGGCTTAACGGGCCTTAAATAGGTCAAAATGGGGCTTAAACACTTGTAGGGAACAAAACTGCAATTATTGAAACTTGTTGCTGAACTATGGATCTCAGGCGGCCCGCGTAAGCCTCCATTGATCCTTACGCGGCCCGCGTAAAAGTGTCAGATCTGTAAAAACCATTTTCCAGCTCGTTCCAGCTGTTCCACACCTTTGCACATGGTTTTTAGGCTTCCTATGGGCTGGTTTTGGGTTCCCATGGTTTCATAAATCAGTGGGTGCAAGTGTATGGCCAAGATCAAAGCTCGTTTTACGAGGAACGATCCTAACGGCTACCCAAAATCTATAAATAGCACCCCCACTTCACTTCATTCTCACTCAAATCTGATCTAAGATGCTCTAAGTTGAAGCCTTTGCTTCATACCTGAGCTACTTGAATCAAGATTTGCTTGTTTGGACCCTTTGTAAGTCTTCTTTTGTTCTTTTGTGCATTTTTAGCACGAAAGTCGAACTGTGTTCGACTTTCTGCATTGACCAGTTTATGGTCAACATGAAGTTCGCTTGAACTTCGCAACGTGAGCGTAATCACGATGGTTATAGTCCCTAGTGACTATACCTACTGATTACCACGTTATCTTGGTATAGTGACGAGTCGTAGTTTCGGCCAAAATGCGTATTCTTGCGTATTTTGTAACCAAACTACTTTTAGGTATCAAGACCCTTTGTTTTGATACCAAACCTGTTTTCAAACTTTGTTAAACATGTTTTAAGATGTTTAGCTCGTCACTTTAAGTTTAGTGCTTATGTAGAGTCGTAAGTCAAGCGGTCTAAACAGCCGCTTAGACTTTCGAACTAGACCTGTGACAACTGTGTTCTGTAATCATCGTGTAAGGTAAAACAATGTCAGTTATCAATAAAACAATGTGCTTTAGTGTTATTATATGGTGTTTAATAAATTTTACAATTCGATTCGATTCCGGTTTCAAGCTTTAAATCACTTTCTGGAAGGTTATACGCAAACTAGTGCATAAACGCAATCTGTTTACCGGGACGTACACTTCGGAACTGTGACGTAAGTCAAACATACCCTAAATATCCTTTACATAACTTAGAAATAAATTTCGAAGGATTCGGTATGGCAAAAACATGTTCATTTGAACTAAAGGACTATTTACGATAAAACTGCGAAACGAACGCTGGTGACCGCCCGGATAATATTTAAATCCCAAAAATATTCTGTTATGATTAAAAATTTATTTTTAATCAGGGCCATGTTGAAAAATAAATTAAAAAGCCTAAAAATGTTATTTTCAAGTTTAAGCGCGTACTGCGTGTTTCTGCGCGACACAGTGCTTCTACTGCGAAACGCGGACAACGCAGCCAGTCTTGGCAACTGAAATTTATTTTAGTAATATTTTGGCAAGTATCTTTTTATATAATAATAAAAATAATTTAGAACGCCATAAATCGGGGTTTAAACCCTAGATAAAATACCAGGTATTCAGTTAAACACCCAATTTAGCCTACATATAGCATATTTATAAAAAAAACTACACATGGACCCCTCCCCCATCCATTCTTACGAATTCAATATATGAGATTTCCCCACACCTAGATTTTTATTGATTTGTTAAATGGATATGTTAGTCCCACACCTAGATTTCTAATGAATTGTTAATTGGATATGATTGTGTTTGTGCTTTTGTTAAAGGAACCTGAATTATAAATAGGCACCATCTAATTTACAAATTATTTTTGGCTGAATTTTGGTTCACATAGGTCCCCCCACCAAGACCTTTTAATTTTTCTAGTATATAACCTAATTTTGTTAGGTTTATGTTACACTTAGTGGACATATAAACTAATAAATAAAGAGAAATTTTAACTATAAATACTCGTCATCTTCCTCTTCACAAATCACAAACTCATCACACTCCTCTTCCCCATTTCAACATTCATCCACTCCATTTCCAAGTTCAAGTCAATTGCTAGAAGAAGTCTTGTGGAGCTTGATGCTTGGAGGTTTTGAAGGAACATCACACATTGCTTTCTCACCTCATCTTCATCATCAATCTTTGTTCATAAGTTCATCCCTAGCCTTTGAGCTAGTTGTAAGTCTTTGATTTCACTCTTGGTTAAAGCATGCATGATGTTCGATCGTTGATTTCTTGATAAACCCGTTGTTAGGACATTTGTTGATGCGTTTTAGTAACATTTAAACTCTAAAAAGCATGCTGATTAGCATTTTCAGCCAACTTCAACTGGCTGTAAACGGATCATAATAAATCGAAAAACTGAATTTCTGAAGCCTAAATAATGTATTTTCGAAAAAACAGATCTAATGGCAGTAGAATCTTGATTTTTGGACTCCTTTTACTATTTTTAAAGGACTGTTTTTGGACAGCAGCTCAAGCTGCGTTTTTACTGCAGAAAATGTGTGTTGTATTCGGAGTCATAACTTGAAACCTGAGAAGAATTAACTCTTAAAATTGGTATTGTAGATGACCACTGATGTCGTAGTAATTCTCCCACTAGAATTTCATCAATCGGACTCACGATAAATTTTAAATGAATTTTTCCGTGAACTTCAGTCAGAAAGTGACGAATCTGATTTCTGTCCGGTAAATGATTTTTTTATAAAATATTGGGAAGGAACTGGACCCCGATATTTTTACACAATAAAATCTGGAACGTATATGACATTCTGTAAAAATTTTGAAATTTTTGGAGAAGGTTAACTATTTTATTAAAATGCTCGAAAACTGCCCAGTTTTGATTAATAAGGCTGAAATGACATAAGTAGTATTTTGCATGTCAAAGTGTGGGTATTTGATTTATTATTACAATTTTATTATTTATGATAAATAAATATTTTTCATAAATAATTCCTTTATATCATTTTCATTTTTCCGAGCCCTCTAAACATATAATTCACAAGATCCTTCTGTTAATCTAAACACTATCAAATACAATAAATGCTCAACAAATCCCGTCAACACTATATGACCTCAATATTGATACATTATTCTTGTTCATGTACGATTCATTAGGACAACTTTGAGTTCCTTATTATCAGACACTTTAATCTTGACTTGCGTATTTGGAATCGCCTGCAAAATAATGTGAGTACATAGATCCCCTCTTTTTATTGTTTTCAATTATTTTGGGGTGATTCATATGTATCAAAATGTATCAAAATGATTTCGATATTCTAACGATGGTTTCAAAACGATTGAGATGGTTTATACTAAACTAAAAACGATTTCGATAATGTGAACGAACTTGTTGGTGGTAATTACATAACGAATGACATTCATTAATTTCGGCCAAACCAACCAGTATTAGGTTATGGTACCATAGGATCCGACAAATCCCGTTATCAACTAGACCCATGGTTATGTGTGGGTTAAGTGGGTAACGACTGAATCTGATGATTGTTAACTTACCCTTTGGAGGTTTGTTAATGCGAGAACGATTGGGAACGATGAACGAGTCACAAAGGTTTGAATGTTATTAGCGAGACGACCAAAAGTAGTTTTCACAATTAAAACGAGAACGATTTAATCGAGTGAATGAATTGAACGATTTGGAACGATTTAAATGAATGAACGATGTTCTATAACGAGAACGAGTTAAACAATATTACACAACGATGTTTACGAAACTATATAAACCATACGAGTTTTATTATAAGAACGATTTATGATTTGGTTTACATAAACAAATGTTTTGGGTTAAGATTCATGGCATCGAGGTTTATAAATTATGACTAATCTATTTTGACTTGAGTATTCATTTACAATACAAACATTTTACAAAAACAAGGTTTTGTAATATCAATTAACGAAGTTGTACAAGTTGTTTTAACATACAAACGAGCCATGAATCTGATACTCACACAAAAACTATGTACTCGCCAACATTTCTTTGATGACTTTGTTTTTTTTACATATGTTTCAGGTAATGTTGCTTAATGTTGATTGTGAATAGGATGCATGCTCACTTAGGACCGGACGAGGCCTTAGTGATTTAATAACGATGATAAACTATGTTTGAATTGCTTATGTAACTTTAAGACAATGTTTAATATTCAATAAAACGGAACTCTTGTATCCATGATTTGAAACAATAATTCTGTTACAACACTCCCCGACGTTTCCGCCACGATTTGTTGTTTTACGTGGTCGGGGTGTGACAGAAAAGTTGGTATCAGAGCTAATGGTTATAGGGAATTAGGTTATTAGTAAAATTTTGACCTAGACTATAACTTTCTAGGACCCCAACACGAGTTGATTTTCGTTTAGATTTTTTTTAACAAAAATCCGAATCTGCTTCGAAAATTAATCATCCGTTCTAGGATGATTGAGTACTTGGTTTTGAACCCTCTGTTATAAGGTTTTGAACCCTTCTAGTTTGACTCATTTTTGGCTTAGTGCCTTTTGAGTTTTCAAAATCTCGTCAGAGTTTGGGTCTAAATAATGTGAACACGTGCAAACTGGAAGAGTGAATGCCTGTACCCTGAGTATTCTGTCTAAGGCTAGAGTGTTCGTACAAATGCACATAATCGGACCCGTCACTCTTACCTGGGAACTCTTGGGGTGAGTGTTCACTTATAGGCGAGCATGTCTTCGTGATACATTATTTTGATTCATTACTTTGATTAGTCACTGCGTGTCGTTTGTTTGTTCAAGGTAACAAACAAATGATCGCCTTCCTTGTGTTTTGTCGATACCTCTTTTGTTTTTCCTAATTTTCAATCTCACTCGATTCTCCTGTTTCCTTACTAGACAATGCCTCCTCGACGTGAAGCACAATCTTTTACTATTCAAGAACTCGCATCCCTGGTCTCTCAGCAAGTGGCTGTTGTGCTTCCCGATGTTGTGACCCAAGTCCACGAGATATACAACAACAACAATAATAACAACAACAATAATGCACCGTGTAATTTCAAGAATTTCAATTCTGCTAAGCCGCTAAAGTTTTCTGGGTCACAAGGAGCAACTGCACTACTTTAATGGTTCGAGAGTATCGAGAACACATTCAGACATGTGCAATGTCCGAATGGGCGTAAGGTTGAATTTGCATCAAGTGTGTTTGAGAAGCGTGCTCTTACGTGGTGGAACGGAGTGATGCGCGACAGGGGTGCCGAAGTGGCGTTGGCACAAACATGGGAAGAGCTTCGAGCTCTCATGATGAGAGAGTTCTGTCCCCATCATGAAATTCGAGCTTTGGAACGAGAGTTTGACGATCTGAAACAAGATGGGGGAGAATACCGTGCGTATACGAATCGATTTGAGGAGCTCAGTCTTTTGTGTCCTACTATGGTTACCCCGTTGGAGAAAGCGATAGAGAGGTATATCGATGGTCTACCTGATTCTATTCTGGATATAGTGACCGGTGTTAATCCTACCACCCTTCACCAAGCAATCGAGTTGTCTGCTACCATGACTGAGTCTCAAGTCAGGAAGGGTAAACTTACCCGCAATGGTGATAAAAAGAAGGCGACTGATTCTGGGAAAGACAAGAATAGGGGTAAGGGTAAAGAAGGTGAGTCATCGAAGAAGGCAAGAAAGCGAAAGGGTGCTCAGAATTTTGCAGTAACTGCACAAACTGCTCAGAACCCTCAGAACCTGCCAGTTCAACCTCATGCGAAGAAAGCGTATGCTGGTACCGCACCTCATTTTGCTTGCTACAACGGTCATCATGTTGCACAACAAGCTTGTAGGCATTGCACAACATGTGGTAAGCTTGGGCATCTGGCCAACGTCTGTCGTTCGGGTCAGAATCAGATTGTTCGGAATCAAGCTCCAGTTCAGGGGAATGCTGCTAGATTCCCATCGGGTACATGTTTCAATTGTGGAGAGCTTGGTCACTACCGCAACAACTGTCCGAGGTTGGCAAATGCAAATGTAAATCCAAGCGTGAATGTCAATGTCAATGCAAATGCGAATCCCACTCGTGGGCGAGCGTACAATCTGAATGCTAACGAAGCAAGGGCTGACAACGAGGTGGTTAATGGTACATTTCTTGTTAACAATTGACCTGCATATATTCTTTTTGATTCTGGCGCCGATAGAAGTTTTGTTTCATTATCTTTTGAACCTTTGCTTGCGATACCTAGAACTAAACTGAGGAAACCCTTATCTGTCGAAGTTGCTACTGGTAAACCTCTTGTTCTCGATTCTGTTATCCGTGATTGTCAGTTAAACCTTGATAACCAACTTTTTACCATTGACCTCACACCGATGCAACTTGGGAGTTTCGATATTATCGTGGGGATGGATTGGTTAACCAAACATCATGCTGAGGTGGTTTGTTTTGATAAGATTGTTCGTATTCCTCTTCCGTCTGGCGATGTTCTGGAAGTTCGTGGCGAAAAACCATCTGATGGATTGAAGCTTATGTCATGTACAAAGGCCCAAAGATATTTACGAAAAGGATATGTTGCTTTCCTGGCACATGTCACCGAGGAGAAAGGCAAAAGCAAGAGTGTTCAGGATATTCCGATTGTTCGGGATTATCCAGAGGTGTTTCCTGATGAACTGCCTGGTTTGCCTCCAGTTCGTCAAGTCGAGTTTCGTATTGACCTTGTACCCAATGCCAACCCGATTGCAAAAGCAACTTATCATCTTGCACCGTCAGAAATGCAAGAGTTATCGAAACAGCTTCAAGAGTTGTCTTATAAAGGATTCATCCGTCCGAGCTATTCGCCTTGGGGAGCTCCTGTCCTCTTTGTGAAAAAGAAAGATGGATCTTTTCGAATGTGTATCGATTATCGTGAGCTTAATAAGCTTACCATCAAGAATCGATATCCCCTACCTAGAATTGATGATCTCTTCGACCAGCTGCAAGGTGCTTCATGCTTTTCCAAGATCGATCTGCGTTCTGGGTATCATCAACTTCGTGTTCTCGAAGAAGATATTCCCAAAACTGCTTTCCGTACGAGATATGGGCATTACGAGTTCACTGTCATGCCTTTTGGGTTGACAAATGCCCCAGCCATATTCATGGACTTAATGAATAGGGTTTGTAAACCTTATTTAGATAAGTTCATCATTGTGTTCATCGACGATATTCTCATTTATTCGAAGTCTCAAGAAGAGCACGAGCAACACCTTCGTTTGACATTGGAACTCTTAAAGAAGGAACAACTTTTTGCTAAATTCTCCAAGTGTGAATTCTGGCTTAAAGAAGTTCAGTTCTTGGGTCATATTGTCAATGAGCAGGGTATTCATATAGATCCATCCAAGATTGTTGCAATTAAGGATTGGAATACACCGACGACACCTACAGAAGTTCGTTCTTTTCTTGGGCTTGCTGGTTATTATCGTCGATTTATTTCTAACTTTTCAAAGATCGCGGTTCCACTCACTGCTTTGACTCAGAAGAATAAGCCTTTTGAGTGGGGACCTAAGCAAGAAGAAGCATTCCAAATGCTGAAACAGAAGCTCTGTGACGCTCCTGTTTTATCTCTACCTGAGGGAAACGATGATTTTGTTGTCTATTGTGACGCGTCGAATCTAGGACTTGGTTGCGTTCTTATGCAATAAGGTAAAATCATAGCTTATGCGTCTAGACAGCTGAAAATTCACGAGAAGAACTATACGACTCATGATCTTGAGTTAGGAGCTGTAGTTTTTGGGCTTAAAATCTGGAGACACTACCTCTATGGAACGAAGTGTGTGGTTTTCACAGACCACAAAAGTCTCCAGCATATTTTCAATCAGAAGGAGCTGAACATGAGGCAACGACGTTAGGTTGAACTCTTAAACGATTATGATTTCGATATCCGCTACCATCCTGGTAAGGCGAATGTCGTAGCCGATGCGCTTAGTCGAAAGGAACGAGTCAAGCTTCATTCTGTTCGAACTCTATCTGATATTCAATCTCGTGTTCTTCAAACTCAACGATCTTGTGTGATCAATGACTTATTGAAATATGAGCTACCACTTCAACTTGATCTTAAACTCGAAAGGAAAGACGATGGTTTACTCTATTTTGAGAATCGTTTGTGGATTCCGAATCAGGACGATCTTTGCACATTAGTAATGGACGAATCTCACAAGTCTCGATATTTTATCCATCCTGGTGCTGATAAAATGTACAAGGATCTTCGTACTAAGTTCTGGTGGCCTGGTATGAAGAAGGATGTTGCCTTGTATGTATCAAAATGCCTAACTTATCTCAAAGTCAAGGTTGAACATCAACGACCTTCTTGTTTGCTTGTACAACCAGAGATACCGGTTTGGAAGTGGGAGAACATTGCAATGGATCTCATCACTAAGTTACCACGTACATCTAAAGGTCACGATGCAATTTGGGTTGTAGTTGATCGTTTAACGAAATCTACTCACTTCTTACCAATCCGTGAGGATTTCTCTGCTGAAAAGCTTTCCAAGATCTATGTAGACGAGATTATATCACGACATGGTGTTCCTTTAGATATCATTTCCGATCGTGATGCTCGGTTTTCGTCTCATTTTTGGAAGACCATGCAATCTGCTTTGGGGACCCAACTAAATCTAAGCACTGCTTATCATCCTCAAACAGATGGTCAATCTGAGAGAACGATTCAAACTTTGGAGGATATGCTTAGAGCATGCGTGATAGACTTTGGTGGTAATTGGGATTCTCATCTGCCACTGATCGAGTTCTCATACAATAATAGTTATCATGCTAGTATTAAGATGGCACCATTCGAAGCTCTCTACGGTCGAAAATGTCGTTCACCCGTCTGTTGGAATGAGATCGATGAAGCTCAGCTTACTGGACCTGAGCTCATTCTGGAAACAACAGACAAAATCAAGAAAATCCGCGTTAATCTTGTGACCGCTAGAAGCTGTCAAAAGATTTATGCAGATTTGGGATGCAAGCCCATGGAATTTCAAATCGGAGACCGTGTCCTACTCAAGGTTTCACCTTGGAAGGGAGTGGTGAGATTTGGAAAGAAAGGAAAACTTGCACCACGATATGTTGGACCATTTAAGATTGTTGAAAGAATGGGAAAGGTTGCCTATCGACTAGAACTACCTCCAGAGCTTGGAAATGTTCATCCGACTTTTCACGTGTCTAATTTGCGAAAGTGTTTAGCTGATGCTGATCTTCACACTCCTCTCGACGAGATTCAAATCAATGAAACGATGCACTTTGTCGAGAAACCTGTGGAGATAGTGGAACGTACATACAAACAGTTGAAGAACAAACGGATTCATTTGGTCAAAGTTCGCTGGGAATCCAAATGTGGCCCCTAGTTTACTTGGGAACGTAAGGACCAGATGAAGACGAAATATCCGCATTTGTTTTCACAAGAATCCTCTAAATAAAATTTCGGGATGAAATTTCCTAAAGTAGGGGAGACTGTGACAACTGTGTTCTGTAATCATCGTGTAAGGTAAAACAATGTCAGTTATCAATAAAACAATGTGCTTTAGTGTTATTATATGGTGTTTAATAAATTTTACAATTCGATTAGATTCCGGTTTCAAGCTTTAAATCACTTTCTGGAAGGTTATACGCAAACTAGTGCATAAACGCAATCTGTTTAACGCGACGTACACTCCAGAACTGTGACGTAAGTCAAACATACCCTAAATATCCTTTACATAACTTAGAAATAAATTTCGAAGGATTCGGTATGGCAAAAACATGTTCATTTGAACTAAAGGACTATTTACGATAAAACTGCGAAACGAACGCTGGTGACCGCCCGGATAATATTTAAATCCCAAAAATATTCTGTTATGATTAAAAATTTACTTTTAATCAGGTCCATGTTGAAAAATAAATTAAAACGCCTAAAAACATTATTTTCAAGTTTAAGCGCGTACCGCATGTTTCTGCGCGACACAGTGCTTCTATTGCGAATCGCGGACAACGCAGCCAGTCTTGGCAACTGAAATTTATTTCAGTAATATTTTGGCAAGTTTATTTTTATAGAATAATAAAAATAATTTAGAACGCCATAAACCGGGGTTTAAACGCTAGATAAAATACCCGGTATCCAGTTAAACACCCAATTTAGCCTACATATAGCATATTTATAAAAAAAAAAAAAAAACTACACATGGACCCCTCCCCCATCCATTCTTACGAAATCAATATATGAGATTTCCCCACACCTAGATTTTTATTGATTTGTTAAATGGATATGTTAGTCCCACACCTAGATTTCTATTGAATTGTTAATTGGATATGATTGTGTTTGTGCTTTTGTTAAAGGAACCTGAATTATAAATACGCACCATCTAATTTACAAATTATTTTTGGCTGAATTTCGGTTCACATAGGTCCCCCCACCAAGACCTTTTATTTTTTCTAGTATATCACCTAATTTTGTTAGGTTTATGTTACACTTAGTGGACATATAAACTAATAAATAAAGAGAAATTTTAACTATAAATACTCATCATCTTCCTCTTCACAAATCACAAACTCATCACACTCCTCTTCCCCATTTCAACATTCATCCACTCCATTTCCAAGTTCAAGTCAATTGCTAGAAGAAGTCTTGTGGAGCTTGAAGCTTGGAGGTTTTGAAGGAACATCACACATTGATTTCTCACCTCATCTTCATCATCAATCTTTGTTCATAAGTTCATCCCTAGCCTTTGAGCTAGTTGTAAGTCTTTGATTTCACTCTTGGTTAAAGCATGCATGATGTTCGATCGTTGATTTCTTGATAAACCCGTTGTTAGGACATTTGTTGATGCGTTTTAGTAACATTTAAACTCTAAAAAGCATGCTGATTAGCATTTTCAGCCAACTTCAACTGGCTGTAAACGGATCATAATAAATCGAAAAACTGAATTTTTGAAGCCTAAATTATGTATTTTCGAAAAAACAGATCTAATGGCACTGGAATCATGATTTTTGGACTCCGTTTACTATTTTTAAAGGACTGTTTTTGGAGAGCAGCTCAAGCTGCGTTTTTACTGTAGAAAATGTGTGTTATATTCGGAGTCATAACTTTTAAACCTGAGAAGAATTAACTCTTAAAATTGGTACTGTAGATGACCACTGATGTCATAGTAATTCTCCCACTGGAATTTCATCAATTGGACTCACGATAAATTTTAAATGAATTTTTCCATGAACTGCAGTCAGAAAGTGATGAATCTGATTTCAGTCCGGTAAATGATTTTTTATAAAATATTGGGAAGGAACTGGACCCCGATATTTTTACACAATAAAATTTGGAATGTATATGACATTCTGTAAAAATTTTGAAATTTTTGGAGAAGGTTAACTACTTTATTAAAATGCTCGAAAACAATCCAGTTTTGATTAAAAGGCTGAAATGACATAAGTAGTATTTTGCATGTCAAAGTGTGGGTATTTGATTTATTATTACAATTTTATTATTTAAGATAAATAAATATTTTTCATAAATAATTCCTTTATATCATGTTCATTTTTCCGAGCCCTCTAAACATATAATTCACAAGATCATTCTGTTAATCTAAACACTATCAAATACAAAAAATGCTCAACAAATCCCGTCAACACTATACGACCTCAATATTGATACATTATTCTTGTTCATGTACGATTCATTAGGACAACTTTGAGTTCCTTATTATCAGACACTTTAATCTTCACTTGCGTATTCGGAATCGCCTGCAAAATAATGTGACTACATAGATCCCCTCTTTTTACTGTTTTCGATTATTTTGGGGTGATTCATATGTATCAAAAATGATTTCGATATTCTAACGATGGTTTCAAAACGATTGAGATGGTTTATACTAAACTAAAAATGATTTCGATAATGTGAACGAACTTGTTGGTGGTAATTACATAACGAATGACATTCATTAATTTTGGCCAAACCAACCAGTATTAGGTTATGGTACCATAGGATCCGAAAAATCCCGTTATCAACTAGACCCATGGTTATGTGTGGGTTAAGTGGGTAACGACTGAATCTGATGATTATTAACTTACCCTTTGGAGGTTTGTTAATGCGAGAACGATTGGGAACGATGAACGAGTCACAAAGGTTTGAATGTTATTAGCGAGACGACCAAAAGTAGTTTTCACAATTAAAACGAGAACGATTTAAACGAGTGAATGAATTGAACGATTTGGAATGATTTAAACGAATGAACGATGTTCTATAACGAGAACGAGTTAAACAATATTACACAACGATGTTTACGAAACTATATAAACCATACGAGTTTTATTATAAGAACGATTTATGATTTGGTTTACATAAACAAATGTTTTGGGTTAAGATTCATGGCATCGAGGTTTATAAATTATGACCAATCTATTTTGACTTGATTATTCATTTACAATACAAACATTTTACAAAAAACAAGGTTTTCTAATATCAATTAACGAAGTTGTACAAGTTGTTTTAATATACAAACGAGCCATGAATCTGATACTCACACAAAAACTATGTACTCGCCAGCATTTCTTTGCTGACTTTGTTTTTTTTTTACATATGTTTCAGGTAATGTTGCTTAATGTTGATTGCGAATAGGATGCATGCTCACTTAGGACCGGACGAGGCCTTAGTGATTTAATAACGATGATAAACTATGTTTGAATTGCTTGTGTAACTTTAAGACAATGTTTAATATTCAATAAAACGAAACTCTTGTATCCATGGTTTGAAACAATAATTCTGTTACAACACTCCCCGACGTTTCCGCCACGATTTGTTGTTTTACGTGGTCGGTGTGTGACAAGACCCGTTTGGTCGATCTTTAGGATCTGACCAAACACATTAGGTGACCAATAGTTTTATAGGGAATAACCTTCTGAGGTTATACTTATGGTCACTTCGTTTAAGTAGTTGTATGATAGGTAGTTTATATGCCATAGGAAAATGACCAAAATGCCCTTTTTACGCATAAATTCATTTTTAGCATATGTAACATAAATTTTGACATCTAAAATGATTAGGCAACATTATTAGACATGTTAAGGCATATATTACTTGTCATAGGACTAGTTAGGCGGTCCGATCGCGTTTTACGCGAACGACGCGTTAAAGTCGCATAAGCTACCTAAACGGGTCGTATTGGGTCGTAAGCACTTAGGTTAGGTTTCATTTTAGTATGTAGGCTTTGTTAAACCATATCATATGAGTCCCCACACTCATTTGGTTTACGAGACCTCATCCTATCCGATCTCCCGATTTAGGTCCGGTTTATTTACATAGTTACCTATATTAGGTGCCGTTTGATTCCGTGATCCCTCTAGCGTTATTTGGTTGTTATTCAAGACTTCTAAGCATTCTCATGTGAGTACATAGTCCCCTCTTTTACTGTTTTCAATGTTTTGGGGTGAAACATGTGTACCTATTTGTTATGTTCATGATTTCAATGTATAATTAATTATACGTGTTAGTACTTATCTTTTGACAAACTGAATGAATTCTTAAATCACACTTTTGTTGTATATTTTGATATACCCCCAAAAGTATAATTTGATATACTCTCATGTGTGATATTGTACAAAACCAACATATATTTTGTTAATAACCAAAACATATTTTGATATGTTATTTATAAAACCCCAACATAGTTTGATATGTTATTACTAAAACCAAAACATAGTTTAATATGTTATTAATAAAACCAAAACATAGTTTGATATGTTATTACTAAAACCAAAACATAGTTTAATATGTTATTTATAAAACCAAAACATAGTTTAATATGTTATTAGTAAAGCCAAAGTATACTTTTGATATACTATTGAAAATTATTATTTTAACGACTAAAGTATATATTTAATATAATATTTGCTAAACGATTGGTTTTTTATTAGTGTTTAGATAACGGGACGGGTGTAATGTGATGAAAACATGGTAGATACGCCGCTGGTACTTCTTATATATAAGTGTTTTCATCACATTACATACCGTGGCGTTATTTAGTACACTTGGGTTAACAATTTTGGAATTGAAATATATTTTAATATATTACTTATTCGACTTTCTTAAAACAAAAGTATATTTTTATATATACTATAGGTAGAGGATCCTGTAAAAAAGGCTTAAAGTGTGAGAAGGGTAAGAAAGAATCTCAGCCATTAGATCTTTTGATCTAATGGTTGAGATCAATAGGGACCAAATTGTAAAATATTTTCTTTAATTTGGACTGATTTGAAATATCTAGGGGCAATATAGTCTTTTAAGCCCACTAGAAATTAGGTAATGCACATGTAACTCCCCTCGTCTTTTTTAAATGTCAATAACTTTTTATACATAACTTTTTTTTAAATTACACCATAATAACGAGCGTTTTTTTATCTTTAATATGAGTACCATATTGCTATACTTATATAGAGAAAAAAATATGTTTCGATCAGATGTTTAGTCAATGAATGGTGTTATATACTTGCTGAATGGTGTTAAATATTTGCTGAATGGTTTATATACTTACTGTATGGTGTTATATTCTTGCTGAATGGTGTTATATACTTGCTGAATGGTGTTATATACTTACTGAATGGTGTTATATACTTACTGAATGGTGTTATATACTTGCTGAATGCTGAATGGTGTTATATACTTGCTGAATGCTGAATGGTGTTATATACTTGTCGAATGGTGTTATATACTTGCTGAATGGTGTTATATAGTTACTGAATGGTGTTATATACTTGCTGAATGCTGAATGGTGTTATATACTTGCTGAATGCTGTTATATACTTACTGAATGGTGTTATATACTTGCTGAATGGTGTTATATACTTCCTATAATTAAGGTGGCGGTTATGGGAAGTTTTTAATTAATTGAATTAATGATAAAATTACTTGTTTACCCTTTTCAATTAATTTAGATCTAATGGCTGAGATTCTTTCTTACCTTTCTCACATTTTTGGTCTTTTTTTACAATAACCTTACCCATATACTATAAACCTTTTTATCAAAATATTGTTTTATAAACAATATACTTTATACAAATTCATTTTATTTAGTTATTTAACTACCTATGTATTATTATTTTATATCTTCTGATTTCTTATAAATTTTAGTATGATTTATAAAAGAAAACCTTTTACAAGGATCAAGACTACTTTTGTTAAACATTTTCTTTAAACTTATATGTCATGAATCCTAATTATAATAAAACCTATGTATCTCACAGGCATTTTTATGCTGACGTACCTATTTTTACACATGTTTCAGGTGCTGTTATGTGATGATTGTTGATGCATGCTATACATAGGATGGACTCGTGCCTTAGCGACTTTAAAACCTTGAAAGATAATAGTTGTATTTATCTGATTTTTAATTAAACAATGAGTTCAATAATTCAATAAAACGAAATTATTAAATCCATGGTTGTGAAACAATGATTCTGTTACAACACTCCCCGACATTTCCGCCACGTTTTGTTGTTTTACGTGGTCGGGGTGTGACATTCCAAGGTATCGAGGCATACTTGCTTTGGTGTTTCTTCGGGCCTTGTTTTCAGGATGTCATAGCGGGCTTGGTAGTCCCACTCTGCTGTGTTGAACTTAGTGAACTTTCTGGCCATCTTTGCAAAAGAAAAACACAAAACAATCAGCCTTTTACGATAAATTTTCAAAGAAAACTGAAAACAGGAGGCTGGACACAGCCCCGTGGCCACTGGCCACGCCCCGTGTTCAGCTGTTTTCTCCTGGCCACGCCCCATGCCCGCTGACGACGACCCCGTGGTCAGGGTTCTGTTTCCCAAAATCACCATTTTTCGATCCGTGTTTGAAAACTTGAAAATTTTTGGTTGAGCAGGGGTGGTTTTCCCCGAAAATGAAACCCCAAGTGCCGTTTTCCAAAAACAAACCGTTTACCCTATCAATTTCATCTTTTTCAGTTCAAAAACAAGGGTTTGTGGTTTTTGTTTGAAATCGGGAAAATCTACAAACAATTTCAGTTGATTTACTTCCTATAACATGCAACTATACTAATACTAACAGATCTAAATAAAAATTTGGGGTTTGGTTCGGTTCAAGTTCAAGAACCCTAGATTTTCCCCGAATTTTTTATGTTAATCTACATGCAAATCATTAAACTAACTACAAAAGATGATAGAATCATAACTTGTTAATGTTGGATTGAGAAAAGACATGAAAATCTGCAGAGATTCTCGGAGGGACCAGAGCGTGGTGAAATGAAAATGAGAAGACAAAAAGGGGTTTTATTCCAGACAGTAGCCGAACACGGCCCTGTGCTCATTGGGCACAGCCCCGTGGGTGGCTAAAAATCTCTTTTTTATAGTGCACGTGTGAGTGACCTGTTTCCCAAAACTTGGTTTAGAAATCTTACCAATTTTTCGAAGATTTCCCAAAGTCCATTCCCTACAAGACATGATGTTAGTATGCAAACCTTTGTTTATTCCTCGACCGCTTGTAGCAAGATCTCTTCCTCTTCATCCTCAATGAATCATTGATAAAGCTTAAGCCGTTGTCTGTTGACTTTGAATGGAATTCCATTTCGAGATTTAATTTCAATTGCACCATGTGAAAAAATATGGGTGATAGAAAAAGGTCCCGACCACCTAGACTTTAATTTCCCGAGAAATAGTCAAAGTCATGAATTAAACAATAGAACTTGATCTCCTACTCGAAATTCATTAGGTTTAATATGTTTATCATGCAAGTTTTTCATTCTTTCCTTATAAATTTACGAGTTAGGGTATGCTTGATTCCTTATTTCGTCTAATTCATTTAATTGACAAAATCGATTCTTTCCGGCAGTTTCAATGTCTAAGTTTACGTTTTTTAATGCCCAGTAGGCTTTGTGTGCTATTTCTACTGGCAAATGACAATTGTTTCCATAGACAAGCTTGTATGGGGTGGTACCTATGTTTGTTTTATATGCGGTTAGAAAAGCCCATAAAGCATTGTCTAATTTATCGGCCCATTCTTTTTTATTTAATCCTAAGGTTTTTTCAAGTATTCTTTTTAAACCTCGATTAGTCACGTCGGCTTGTCCATTTGTTTGAGGGTGATACGCGGTTGAGATCCGGTGATAGACCCCATATCTAGTTAAAAAAAATTCAAGTTGATGGTTACAAAAATGGGTACCCCTATCACTTATTAACGTTTTTGGAGTTCCGAAACGAGAAAATAGTCGTTTCAGGAATCTTACCACAACTCTTCCATCATTTGTTGGAAGAGCTTCAGCTTCAGCCCATTTTGACAAGTAATACACTGCCACAAGTATATATTTGTTTCCTTTTGACGGTGGGAAAGGTCCCATAAAGTCTAGTCCCCATACATTAAAAATTTCACAAACAAGAATGTCATTTTGTGGCATTTCATTTTTGGAAGAAATATTACCTGACCGTTGGCAAGCATCACATGTCTTGATAAGACTTTGGGAGTCTTTGTAAATGGTTGGGTAATAGAATCCTGAATCAAATACCTTTCGTGCGGTACTAGCGGCACCTTGATGTCCTCCGTATGGTCCTTCATGACAATGGTGGAAAATTTTTCTTACTTCGCTACCATGTACACATCGTCGGATAAGTTGGTCGGCACATATTTTGGAAAGATAAGGATCTTCCCAAAAATAATGCTTTACATCGGCAAAGAATTTTTTTTCTTTGATAATGTGACCATCCTTTTGCGACTATTCCACTAGCTAGGTAGTTGGTGTAGTCTGCGTACCATGGTTCTTCTCGGTATTCCACCATTTCTAAGGACTCCGTTGAGAATTTTTCATTGATGATCCCGTCCCTAGTTGCCTCCAAAGCTGGATCTTCCAAGCGGGATAGATGATCTGCAGCGGTGTTTTCTGCTCCTCTTTTATCTTTTATTTCAATGTCAAATTCTTGGAGGACTAGAATCCATCTGATTAAACGTGGTTTGGCATCCTGTTTTTTAAAGAGATAACGAATGGCTGCATGGTCTGTATAAACTATTGTTTTAGAAAGAACAAGATAAGAACGAAATTTATCAAAAGCAAATACTACAGCTAGTAATTATTTTTCAGTTGTTGTGTAATTTTCCTGTACATCATTAAGTGTTTTACTAGCGTAGTATATTGGGTGAAAATGCTTATCTTTTCGTTGTCCCAAGACAGATCTAACTGCAAAGTCACTTGCATCGCACATGATTTCGAAAGGTAATTTCCAATCAGGTGCTATCATGATTGGTGCATTGACTAGCATTTCTTTTAGTGTTAAAAATGCTTGATTGCAATCCTTGTCAAAAGATGAACGGTGCATCTTTCTCAAGTAATTTTATTAGAGGTCTTGAGATTTTAGAAAAGTCTTTGATAAATCGTCTATAAAATCCGGCATGCCCTAGGAAACTTCTGATAGCTCTAACGGAGGATGGGGGTGGGAGTCGGGAGATGGTGTCCATTTTAGCCCGATTAACCTCCATTCCTTCGCTTGAGATTTTGTGACCGAGTACTATTCCCTCTGTTACCATGAAATGGCATTTTTTTTCCAATTAAGGGTGAGGTTAGTTTCCTCTCATCGGGATAGCATTCGTTCAAGGTTATCGAGGCATTGGTCATATGAATCTCCAAAGATAGAAAAGTCGTCCATGAAGACTTCCATAGTCTTTTCTATCATATCATGGAAGATGGCCACCATGCAACGCTGGAAAGTTGTAGGGGCATTACATAGACCAAAAGGCATGCGTCGATAAGAAAAAGTAAGATAGGGACATGTGAATGTTGTTTTTTTCTTGGTCTTCGGGAGCTATTGGTATTTGAAAGTAACCTGAAAAACCATCTAAAAAACAATAAAATTTGTGACCAGATAATCTTTCTAACATTTGATCAATAAAAGGTAAGGGAAAATGATCTTTCCTTGTTGCCTCATTTAATCGACGATAATCTATACAAACTCTCCATCCGGTGACGGTTCTTGTTGGTATTAATTCATTTTTTCGTTAGTGACCACCGCCATACCTCCTTTCTTGGGAACTACTTGGACGGGAGTTACCCAAGGACTATCGGAGATTGGGTAGATAAGTCCGGCGTCAAGTAGTTTGATGACTTCGTTTTTAACCACATCTTGAACGTTTGGATTTACTCTTCATTGTGGTTGTATTACCGATTTATAGTCCTCATTCATTAAAATTTTGTGCTTGCACATGGAATGGCTTATTCCTTTAATATCTACAAGCTTCCATGCGATCACGTTTTTATGTTTTTTCAAAAGTGTGATTAATTTTTCTTTTTCTAAATTAGTTAATTTTGAAGAAATAATTACAGGTAGCTTACCATCCTTATCGAGAAAAGCATATTCCAGACCTTTTGGGAGTTCTTTAAGCTCTAGTGGTGGGTCTTTGGGAGACTCCTTATTCGGTTGCTCATTTTGGTTAAGAACCAAAAAGGTTTGTTCAATGGCGACCACTTCTTTGACAAAGTGGTTGATTTCGTCTTTCATATCGGGTGGTTCATCTTCATCTTCAATTAGGGGGTCGTCGTTGCCGATTGGATATTTCATTGATTGGTCAAGATCGACATATTTTTTTCGGCCCCTAATTGAATGGGTAGGTTGTTTCGCTTCCAGCTAATCAAAGCTTTATGGGTTTTCACAAAAGGTTGTCCCAACACAAGTGGAGCGTCATCAAGAATGACGAAGTCGATTGGGACTACCGTTTGTTTTGTTTGGACTAACACATCCTCAAATACTCCCACTGATTTTATTATTTTCTGATTAGAAAGAAAAATGCGTATTTGAAGTGGAGAAAAATCACTAATACTTAGTTTTTCGAAAATGTAGTTTGGCATTATATTAACACAAAGATCTTTATCAATTGTAATATTACTAATAAATGAGTTTTGAAAAAAACATGGAACCGGTATAATGTTAATTTCAATAGGATCATCTTTTATTAGCGTAGTTTGATAATTTGTTAACTTAATGCTTACAATTTTGTCAATTTTAGTGTTAGTGTTTAACTCTTTTAAAAACTTAGCATGAGTAGGTACCAAACAATGGTTTTCGAAAGAAGGTGTTAAGAGATTAATTTCATGAAAATTTGACTCTTTTTGAAGATTAGCGTTTTCAGACTTACCTTTTTCGTTGTTTGGTTCATGTGTCGGTTTTTCACTTACTTGTTCTTCCATTTTTACCTCTTCTACTATTACCTCTTTAGTACAAACTACCTCTTCCCTCGCGCGGGATTCTTTTATGTAGCGTTCGATAGTTTTGAGGTGTTTTATTATTCTTTCGGCTTCGGGGAGGATAGTTGGTGGTTCGTCAAAGTGAGTGGGATAAGTATCCCAAAAGCTTGAGTGCGGAAGGTCAATCCTTGGTCCTTCATAATACCCATATAAGGTAGGTGGTTCACACCATTGTTCCTCATAGTAAGTATATGATGGAGATGATTCATATCTTGGTTCTTCAAGATATGAGTATGAGGGAGAAGATTCATACCTTGGTTTTTCATAGTATATGTATGAAGTGGTTGGCTCGTACCAAAGTTCCTCATAGTATGTATACGAAGTGGATGGTTCGAAGAGGTCACAATATTGTACCGAGTGAGGATTACCGAAAATGGTACAATACTCTTCTTCATAATCATCCTCTTCATAGTAGTAGTCGTAACCTCCTGAGTATGGATCCATAAGAATCACTTAGCAGACCACAAAAGAGTCTCGGGACCAGAAAACAACATAAAAACGGAAACAGAGGCTCACCTCGGCCCCGTGTTCAGTGAGCACGGCCCGTGGTCAGGATCTGTATCTGGGCGTTTTAAAAATTATTACTGGTTTTGTGCAGCACAGGGGCGTGTTCAGTGAGCACGGCCCCATATTCAGACTCTGTATCTGGGTGCTTTGAAATGTTTTTGCTGTTTTTATGCAGCACGGGGCGTGTTCAGTAATCACGGCCCCGTGTTCAGACCACTGTAATCCAAAAATTCATAAAAATGTAAAAATGTGCGCGCAGTTTTTTAAAAAAGTTTTTGAAAAATGATTAGGCCGTCAATTTTAAGCTTTCTTAAAATCCTTATGTCCCCGGCAACGGCGCCAAAAACTTGGTGTGCGTTCGGTGTGATATATTTTTATTGATATTTTGAGCCCATTTTACGCATTAGTCAAGTTTTAAATTTATAAAACACGATATTCTACTAACACTAAACACACACTTAGGCAAGTGCACCCATCGTGAGCGTAATATAGCGTTGGTAAGATACAGAGGTCGTCCAAGGACACAAGAGCTTTTAGTACTGGTTTATCCTCAACATCTAATCAATCTAAATTTTTGAGATAAGGTTTGAAACAATAAAAAAATAAAAACTAAAAATGCAGAAATATAATAAAATAAAAACAGATATACAAGATGAATCACTTGGATCTGACTCGCCTTTTATGTATCCTTTGATGATTTTTGCACTTTCGGACTTTTTAAGAGATTATCTTAGTTATAGTAGTAGGCCCCTCTTTTGAAGGTGATATTACCCTCAACCCAGTGGTTTGAGTCAGCAAGGATACAATCCCAAAGGGTCGGAATATTGAAAGATAATTAATTAAATTATTAATGCGAAAAGTGGTAGGCCCCTCTTTTGAAGGTGACGTTACCCTCAGCTAAGTAGTTTGAGTTAGCAGGGATACAATCCCAAGTAGCCGCTTTAATGTATTAATAGTAGTTTACATATGAGAGGTTCAAGCTATTCGCACCCCTGCCATCCAATACCAGTGGGTATTGAAGGAGGTCCTAGTAAGCTTGAACCAGGTGCTTGCAGTATCTATACACTGAACAAGGCAAGAACCTTACTAAACCATTCCCTTAACCCCCGACCAGGTAGCCAACATGCCTCTATATAGACCGTAGAGACATGAATGATGCAATCTTTTACTTTATATCGAGAGTAAAGTAACGCCAAGACACCATGGACAAATGATAAAGAAAATTCACCTTCAACATAAGAAACTAGTTATTAAAGTCATTAATACAAAACCAAATAAAAAGTGCCGAAAGATTAAAAATCAAAAGTAATACATAAAATACTTGTCTTCACCAAGTGATATAAGAGGCTTAACCAAACATAGCCTTTGATTGGTAAGAACCCTTATGATTAATCTTGGATCCCGAGACTACTACACACTCTAAAGATGGATGATGGATGATGGTGGTGGGTGTTGGTGTTGTAGTGGTGGTGGAGTGGTGGCAAAGTGGGAGAGTAGTGGTTTGCCAAGGGATGCCTTTGAAGTGAGCCAAGCACCCATATTTATAGCCTGCACAGAGCTCTAGCCACGGCCCCGTGTCCAGTGGGCACGCCCCCGTGGCCAGCCTTTTTCTCTTCTTCATTAATTGCTAGTGTCAGCAGAGGGTCCCACACGGCCCCGTGTCCAGTGGGCATGGCCCCGTGGTCAGCATCGTATCTGTACTATCAAGATTTTGCAAGATTCTACGTATCTTTGCGTTGACCATGCCCCGTGTTGAGCTGGGCATGCCCCCGTGGTCAGTCTTCTGTTGTCTATTTTTTTTGCTTTGGGGATTCCGTCGAGGGGTCGGGCATGTCACGTTTATTCCTTTTCTTTATATTTAAGTTGGTTTTGGCTGTATATTTGTTCATTTTGCTCGTTTAAGCTCATTTGGTCCTGCAAATTCAAAAGGAAGACAAAAACACACTTTTTCCAGCATTAGTACTAAAAAAGGGTTAGTTTTATGCATCTTTTGATGTAATTTATATGTTACATTTTGCACACATCAGGTTTATAGCCAGTTTCACCTTTGGGTACTAACTTTTTTTTAACAGGTTTAGGTTTTATGGTTTCAATTTTGTAACACCTTTGGGTACTAACACCAAAATTACCAATATAATGACCAAAAAACCCATTCATTTTTGTTAATTTTATCAATGTAACACCTTTGGGTACTAACACCTAATTTTATTTAAGTTTAAATCAATTTTTCAAAATCTATTTTTTTTATTTTCATATTTTTATTATATCTCTCAATTAACATAAAATCTATTTATTTATTTTTATTTTTTATTAGTAAATATTTATATATAATGTTTTAAGATATGTTAAATAATTTAGCACGATAGAAGTTGCTCAAAATCTTAAATAATTAAAAATTCAATAGGTATAATAATAGTTGGTAATGTGCAAATAAATTATTATTAAGATATTAGGTCAAAACTCTGTGTATTACACGTGTTTAATGTATAAAACTTAGTTTTAATTTTTGTAATTTTAAATATATGGGATTAAATAATATAAAACCAATAACAATAATAATAATAAAAGATTGTATCTCATCGGAACTAAAGTGTTTCCTAAGCAAATAGATACACAAAAAAATAGAGACGTCATGGTTTAATCACACCGTCTCAAAATGTGCCAAGTAATTGATCGTAACAAAAAAATCAGATTTGATTATACATTTTTATGATTTTACTACAAAATATATTAAATTAGTTGTAGTTATTTTTAAACAGTTTTTCTCGATTATGCTACATATCTTGATATATTAATATAACTAATTTTCAGATATTATATCCGTGTGTTTTCAAGATTGTTGTGGATTTTAATAGATATTTATTATATCATTTGTTTCATTATTTAATTTATATTTTAAAGAGTTTTTATATATTCGTTAATTACATAGTTAGTCCCTGTGGTTTGCACAAAATAACATACTTAGGTACTTGATGAAACAGTGGTTAACCAAGAGAGGTTAATTCACTGGTCTCGTCAAGTAGGGTTAATCCCTTCTTTCTGAGGATCGGTGGCTGACTGTTAGCTGGGCTGTCTCCTGCACAAGGAAAACACACCGTGACTCGTAACAAGGAGGAAGGGGTGGGGGGTGCTCCTTGTTACCACTCTCCGGCGTGAGAATCAGTAATTTGCTTGTGAAGCAAAGTGTGTGATAGTAGTAGTAGTGAGGGAGTTGTGAAGAGATACCTCAAACCTGGTTTGGGATAGGTATTTATAGCCGAGGAGTGAAGGAGGGTGGTTGAGTGGACAGACTGACGACGCGCCGCCCTTATGTAGGTGTGTCAGGCTTGTCGGCTGTGGAGGTGAAGCCACGTCCTACTGCGGTGTCAGTTTGTTGCTTACGTATGGGCTGCCAGGCGACTATCATTGGTGCCACTTGCTCTGTGGTGTCAATCCCACTTGCCTCATGGGCAAGATGCGGTGCTGCGCCGCATCGCTACCTGCGGTAACTGCTGTTGTTTCCGCGTTCTCACTCTGGCAAGACTGCGGGATGCGGTGCCAGGCCGCATCGCCACTTGTGGTGACTGTTGTTGTTGTCCAGATCCCTTGTCGTGACGAAAATGTTCATAGGATGCGGTGCTAGGCCGCATCGCTATGTGTACACCCATTTTCATACACAAGGTAAGTCTTCTTCCTATCGCTTGACCGATTGGATTCGACTGCTGTGTTCGCGCGTGCCTGCACAGACACAGATAAGTTCTTACTGGTGGGGGTTTTTTGATAAGGGTAATGGTCACTCGTAGCCATGCTGGTGCGAGATCTGGGACCATACCCCTTCAAGTCCCCCCAGTCTAGTGTTGCTTCCTCATGCAAGTTGCATGCGGGAGGAATACTGGACTATGGTGTCTAGAAGGTAGTTTGGAGTTTGGAGAAGATTCTAGGCCATGCTGATGGCTCATGCTTCAAGTAAATCAAGCTGGGGATCCAGTAGAGTCGTGTGACGTCTCTTCCATACCTGTGAGCAAGTTCCGTCTGATGCGGAATTCTCAGCCGAGGATTTTGATCCGGTAGTATGGTCTACCTTTTTCTGATGTCATTAGGGTTGGTTACCACCTATTGGTGTGTCGAACCAACCTTTGAGATCGTGGCGGTAGCGAATGCAATGTTGTAAGTGCCTTGCTCCGCTTTATGTTTGTCAACTGGACATGCAACGATGACCCCTATTTTGTGGGGTGTTCATGTTCTTCCAGTTTAGCTCTCAAGTAACCGCACGTCCCTTTGCGGTTACCTCATTCCTTTGCATTGTTGGCCATGTTTGGTCGAACAATGTGAATCTGGATAATGGTCAAATAAACATGATCATAGGCATGGTTGTGCCCACCATTGTTTATTCTATGCAGCTCATAGGTGGGCAAACAAGGTTATAAGCAGACTTGTTACCATTATTGCTTGGCTTGTTGCTCAAGGAGATCACCTTAGATACTTGGGAATCTGGGTGAAACTCGTCCGCATTTGTTTTATAGCCACTTTCCTTCACGCTTAGTTGGAAAGCAGTTTTCCTGGAAGTAGCTTTGCTCAACTGCGTGATGGTTTAGTCACGGCTCTTCCGTAGCTACCGTTCGCGGAGTTGTGTTCCGCCGCAGCTACACGTGAGTGTCTGCGGTTTGTAACAGAAGACTCGCCTTAAAAGAGGGGTTCTCTTTGATGTGGATCTTGAAGGATCAGGAGTCAGGGTTGCTGATGTGCGAATGCGCATCATACTTATCCTTTTCCCTAAAGAGCAGCTGTTTGCTTCCCCTCTGTGGTTGTGAACCAGACACGAGGGATTTGAAGCTTGAAGAAGTTTGGAGGGACTGCGGTTTGCCTCATCCTGAGAAGCGGTTTTCGCAGTCCAAAGAACAACGCTGGTTCTGAGTATCTGACACACCTGTACAGGCCCGTGTGTGTCATCTTCGCATATTCCACGTGTGCTCATGGGTATATGAGGATATTAGTTATACCCCTTTACATAATGTAGAGATATATAGTTTTGCCTTTTTGAGGGGTATGTAAAAAACGACATGCGGTCTAGGTTATGGTTTGAGAAACCATAAAAAACCGCATGCCGTGTACATGAGAGTTATCTTTATTTGTAGCTTTTGTAAAGTTGTAGACCGCACGTGCGAGTTGGTGGAAGTTGGTGAGATTTGCCTGACATGTGCTGAAACGAAAGGACGTTTGCGTTGCCCTAGGTAATCACTGCACTGTAGCAGGAGTGTAAAAGTCTCTTTTGTCAGGCACGTGGGCGGCTACTTGCGCGGGTAACCGTCAGTGGAACCGTCGCTGTACACGTGTCGTCGCATGGTTCGTTCCTTTTACACACGATGTTTCGGTTATTGTTCCGCATTAATTGCGATGAGTATAAAAGGGGAAAC